>JAUCBJ010001330.1:0-31808 GCA_032718475.1 Nemertoderma westbladi
GTCAACTGTAACTGAGACCCTAGCAACCGCTGTTATAAAAACTCAGTAGCTAAAATATTTACACCAAATTGGTCTCTATCGATGATAGGCAATCCAATGAACCCAATCACGAAGCACTGTTGCCATAGCAACCGTTGCTAGGGGCAGTAATTGTCGGTCAACGCAATAACTAGCACCAATTTCAGCATTATATGACTACTGTTACTCTACCCCCAGTATATCGAGGTTATTCAAATTGGTTTCGAGTCACAGTTATCATGACAACCGATATGCTAAGTCCAATATGATCTCCATATAGGCCCCCTACCAACCAGCGATATAAGCATTATATGACTATGAAATCAAGATATATATATTCCACTGTACCGTCACCGTCACTGAGTTACTATTGCCCCGACCAGTCATTAAAAGATATAGATATCGCACCCAAGTACATAGTTATAATACAACTAGAAAGCATGTGTGCTTTCTAGTGCATGTGCAGATGATATATGAATATGAGTGGAGAAATTTGTGGCAGATTGGAGAACTGCATACGGAAGAGAGATATCCATCATAAAATGTAACACCGCCCCCATAGGAGATTTAACTGTCAAATTTCAACTTAAGTGGATTGTAAATAACATTTCGAGAAAACATTCACTTTTGGAATTTTCAATCTCTACAGCTGCAGACTGGTGAAATGCCGACAGCGTTGCATTTATGGTGAAGTAAGATGCCTGCTTGTCAAGTTTCAGCTTCAACGGATTGTAAATAGCAAAGTTGGAGAAGATGTTATCTTTCAGACATTTCGCCCTCTAGCGGTAGACTGGGGAACTGTAGACGATTCTGCGACTCCGTAAAGATACAGCTTATGCTGTTATGCTGTAGTAGATACCTACCATCTACCAAGTTTCAGCTAAAAATAATTAAAAACAACCAAATGATTCAGGTTTCTACTATCACTCTATCAGGTAATTCGCCCTCTAGCGGCAAACAGGGGAACTGTAGACAATTCTGCGACTCAGTAAAGATATAGCCTATGCTATAGTAGATGCCTACCAAGTTTCAATCTAAACGGATTGTAAATAACAAAGTTGGAGAAGATGTTAACTTTCAGATATTTCGCCCTCTAGCGGTATGTAGACTGGGGAACTGTCGACGACCGTAAAGATACAGCCTATGCTGCAGTATATAGCTACCTAGTTTCAGCTCAAAAGCATTAAAAACAACCCAATGAGAACAGGGTTTCACTATCGGATAATTCGCCCTCTAGCGGCAGACGGGGGAACTTCAGACGGCTCTGAGTATTACGTTGCAACGATTTAGATCAAGACCTTTCTAACAAGCTATAGTAATCAAGATTTCATGGAGAGGGTTTCATTGTATTGTCGATGGAGACATGGGGGGGGGGGGGGGGGACTGGACGCAAATCCCATCTTGCGAATTAATATCCCGCCTCAATGTTAAATTCTCAATTTATGGAAAGGAGCAGGTTACAGTGGCACGTTATTTTAACCAAAACAATAAACTAAACACAATAGAACAGGTTACAGTTTTATTTTTGAGAGTAATCAGCTGTTATTTGCGTCGAATTTCCCCTGGAGAGGGATGAATTTTTATTGAGTCAAAAGTCACCCCTACAGTATCTGAGCCGATGACAAAGACACACACAGACCAGAGAGACAATAATTGATATTTATATATATATTGAATATTAGATGTGTGTATAATATTAGATAAAATAATAATACAGTAAGTAGGCCTGCAGAAATAATCACTTTTAATATTCAGAACAGTAAAACAATAAAAAAACTAAAATGTTATAAACCTCTCCTTCCATGCAGCCATTGATAGAGAAAGCAGAATTAGACATGGACAGTTCGCAACAGACAACCGCCTGCTTGCTACTTCTCTGTGCCCAGCTAGCTACAATAGAGTTCAATAATTACCTAACGTTGCTATGATACAGATAAAAATCCTTCCCCATTCACATCATAGACAAATTCGATCCTGCGTGGCGAATATGACATATTTATACACTATTTGATTTTTAATCAATAAATAATCATACATATTTATATTAAACACTCGAATAAAATAAAAACTTTGTGAGAATGGGACACGGCGAATCTACCCATGTTAATTTTATACCAGATGGGATAAATGTTACCCTCTAAATAATTAATTACCGATAGAAGAACCGAAATAATTCGATAAATTTCGCCCGAACGAACACAAAATACGCATTCACGCAAACAAACGTGTAAAATAAATCCCGGAGACAGTGACAGCTGTCTGCATCGTGTTAATACGCATCGAATGAGCCACAAAGCAAGGAATGAGAGCGAAATCTGACGACGTGTATCGATGGACATACATACAATACATATATACATACAAACTGAGCAGATTTATATATATTAGATACTTTATGTGGGTGAACACCTTCGGAAACGTAAGTGGGAGGCATGTTGGGGCATTTAATAGTCTGTACAGGATTTTGAAATTGGAAGTCACATAGAATAAAACGGCAACTTAAGGTTCGATGATTTAAGGCAGCAGTAGTACCAGTATCCAACTAACGCGAGCTCGCCGATGTTGAAGCCGCTAGGGGGCGTGCGAGCAGTAGTCTCGAGGACCCTGTACCAGCGGTTGTTCCCCCCCCGAGGTCATTGACCCGGTGGATCATACTATTGCTGACGATTCTACGACCAATATCTGTAAGTTTGAGTACCGAGGTCGGGTAACCGATATGTTTGTGTGAAGGTTGCGTGGACGTATACCTAGGTCTTGCACACGGCAGTTCGGTTTGTTTTCACAACATACAAACTGCGCCAGTCGCTCCCATCTCTAAAACATCCCGTCCCGATATCCTTGCGTCTTACATCGCGTATTTATTCCCTTATCCCTTTTGTTAATAAGGGGGGATATGTTGGACACACTATCCAACACCTTTTTGACGCATTAGACAGCACCAGGATGGACTGCTAAGGATGGTAGTGAACAAAGTATGACTAGAAAGCCAGCAAGCTGTCTATAGACCGTCTATAAGACAACAAAACCGAAAAACTAAATGATAATCTAATCCCAAATCAAATATCAATCGCAATCAATATGTAAACCCCTCCCACCCTCCATGCAGCCTTGGAGAAAGCAGCATTAATGCCATGACCAGTTCGGAGTTCTCAATAGACAACCCACCCCAACCATTGGATTTACTGAGACACACTCAACACTCCGGCCAGCTTGCTGCTACCTGTCTTCCCAGCTAGCCAGAGTTAATTAATTATACAACGTTGCTATGATACAGAGAAAATCCTTCCCTATTCGCTACCATAGGCAAAGTTCAGGCTGCGTGAGGGAATATTATATATTTATACACTATTTTATTTTCAATCAATAAATAACCAAACATCTTTATATTAAACACTCGAATATAATAAAAACTTTGTGAGAATGGGACACGGCGAATCGACCTGTGCTATTTTTATTCAACATGAGCTTAATTTTACCCGCTTAAATAATTAATAACCCAAATAAGAACCCAAATAATCGATATATTTCTTTGTATAGTTGGCCATGAAGTAGAGCACTTCTTACCCTTCCAAGCCAATATCAATGTGCACAAACATACATACAGCAAGAAGCCCTGACGGTCTTCTAATAAAGATAAAGATGAAGGAAGAAGGTGATAAAGATGGCAGAGAACAGGGTAAGACTGTACACAACCATATCAAAACAAACCGTACCAATACACGCTGGCTGACTGTCTAGCGGCATCGGGCTCTTTCCGGTTTCAGGGGCACTGAATTTTTAACAACTGTCAACTGTTATTTATTGTACCGGTTCACCAGTATTGGTGTACAGGTGCAAACACAACCTGACCCTGACAACAGCTTCCATTAGAGATGTAGTCTCAGACCACTGACTGACAGAATCATGTTGGCAGCATTTTTACAATTTTTTTCATTAACATTTCTGCTACAGATTGTCTGACCATATGGTTTCCCTCAATTGGTTAAGTGATTGTTTATTGTTTTGGTTAGAAAAGCCCGCCGATGTAACCTGCTCCTTTCCATCAATTGGTAAAGTTGCCGTTTATTATTTTGGTTATTGGTAAAGTACCTGCCTATGTAACCTTTTCCTACAAAAATGGTGAAGTTAATTTGCATGATTTGTATTGTTTAATATTTACTTATATTTATATTATTATACCGTAGGCCTACTCAGATTATGCTGTTATGTATAATACAAATATTGATTGAGAAAACCATGTTTATCCTTTAAAAAAGCCATTACCGGCCATCAAATCTTTTACATTTTTGGGAAATTTTTCCCGGTATTTTCCCGAGGAAACCGGGAAATTTGAGAAAAATATCAGAGTATTATCATATAATATAGACAATGCAGAAATGAATATATGAAAAATTTTCTAAGTGTTTTCCCACCAGACAAGTGTATTAGTCACATGCGTTTTTTATAGCGTTTCAGTGCCCCCCAAACCGGAATTCCCGTCTAGCGCGAGCTATTTACACATTTCAAAGTAATTGCACGGCACCCATTGTTGCCTGTTCTGCAAAAGCTTGAAATGTATTATATTCGCAAGCGCCCGCCCATTATCAACAAGCAGACACGTGATTGGCGCAAGTTTGTGGTGCTGCTTCCCAGTGGATAGTTACTGGACTACACACTCTACAGTCTAAATATAATTTCTTAGTTTGGTTTTCCTGAGAATGCCTTCCTTCGTGACTCATGACAGCATGAGGCGAAACCTACCGGTCAGCTGATCACTGATTGCATGCAACCGTCCAGGTCCAGTTGCTTTTTAGTTTTTTACATACTTTGGTCCTTCCTTGGATACCTACCTGTAAGGTTTTTTACTTAACTGGCTTGACAATTAATAAATAATATAATTATAAATTGATACCGGTATTAATGTTTCTTCCAAGTGTTCACTACAATCTATTAGTATCATATTACTTTATAATTGGTGGTATTGTATGCATATTATTGTTAGGGTGAAGGGTGTAATGAAATTTTGATTGTTTCATTCATAACTGAAACAATATCACATATTATTGTACTTAATAAACGCAAACACAATTAGACGCAAAATAATAATATATTAACTTGCGGTGCTAACATTACCTAAATGTTCTGTCAATGAATATATTATATATTCGCATAAGTTGGTGCTTGCTAAGGCGTGAAGTGAACCGAAGATTACTGCCCCTAGCAACGGTTGGCAAGGTAACAGTGATTTGAGACTTGAGCTTATCGAATTCGCAATCATTGGTTTAGCTAAGTTTGGGAAAATCCTGTACCGGTAACCATTGTGTGTTTAAAACATGGCAGCTGCAGATAAACACCTCGGTAACCATGGTAACACGGTTTATGAGAAATGCTCAAGATTGTAGGGGCGACACCCTCCTAAATATTGTTTAGTAGGGTATAATGAGTACTAAACCAATGAAACATTTTATGGGTATAAAAAATCAGGGTTCACCAAAATCTATGCACTTTGCTGCCGGACTATAAGTACCGGTAGGTCGAAATTTTTGAAAGTTTAGAAAACCCAAAAGAATTTAATATACATTTAAAAGTGCGTTTACAGGTGATGAAAATAATTACTTAATAACTGACTATAAATATATTATTCCAAAATGTAAACAAGACATCGTTAGTATATGGCACAGTGACAAATAGAGTGGAAAAATGAAATAATATGGGAAAATAATTAATTAAAGGGTAAAAAATTATCAGAAACTCAAAATACTTTAGGTTCTTCCAAGTCATATTTATTCGAGATTTCACTCAGGCGGATTTTAATCTCAATATCTAAATATAATTTTACATTAATTTCACTCACCTTCACACCGTAACGCTGGAGCTTCGTCACACCGCCTGCGACAACAATTACAAAATTTCTTTTTGTAAAGAGGACTCAAAATGACTGTAAAGCAATGGGATGCTGGGTTGGCAACCATTGAGGGCGCTAAACTCGAACAGGGCGAAAACACGTTCTTCAGACACCGTTCGTGACTTACAAAACTGCACACTATAAGTAAAACAAATATATAAATAATAATAATAATAATACAGTTAATTATAAAGCGCCCTTTTCTGCTAAGGTTCAAAGGCGCTAAGTAAATACAAAAGTGAAATGGAGAGAAAATATATTTTTTTACAGAATAAATAATTTGACTTATTTGAAGGCCCTATCGAATAAACATGTTTTCAATTGTCCTTTGAATAAATATTGGTGGTACCAGTATGGCTATGGGTCTATACATTCTATAACAATTTCAGTTTTTTAATTGTAATATTACTTGTTAACCTTAACCTCTAAATGGTGGGGTGGGGTCAGTTTAGAATTTTTTAGATCTTGGATGAAAAATTACAATTGTGAAGGTATAAGTGCTTCGAGGACGCTGATCACGATAAAACTTGGTAAACCGGAATATAGTTTCTGGCATTGCAACCATAATTTTTGGTGCTATTCTTGTTAACCCCAGGACGAAAACTACAAGTAAAAAATTTTCCAGCTAAAAAGGTTGTGTGTGAAAAATTTCAAACTGTTAAGGGGTGGTGGGGGGGGGGGGGGGGGGGGGGGGGGGGGGGGGGGGATTACGTACACCATTTTTGGACAACTCTTCCATCACTCCCTCCCAGCGTTTCAAAATTGTTTGGTTTTGGCTATAATTTGGAATATAGGTACCTAAGAATAAGATGCTATTCTACAGGACAGGTCAGAAAAATGTTATTTTTCCGCTATTTAATATTAGTTAATACTAGTTATAAATGAAAAAAACTTTGTTGCGCTTAAAACCCTAAGGCTTTTACAGTTTTAAATTTATAATCACATTTTTTTATATGATAGATCAAGTACGGGGCTCTGGGCAACATAACTAAACTATGAGACGACATTTTGTGAAAATGAACCTGCACCGCTAGGTGGCGCTGCAAATATATCCTAATTTTTGTATTTGTTATAAATATATAGTATCCCAAAAACATTTGAGATAATACACCTTTCATTATACATAGTATTAACTAATAGTAATTTCAATAGGTCTCCCTAAAAATGGAAATTGCTATAACCTTAATTCTAAGAGCTATTATAGCTGTTTTCAGATTTGGAAACACTATTTTATTGTGCATTACAATCGATTTATTGAATCATAAATATAATTTCGTAATATTTTGGACCAAAATCCCCCCCCCCCCTTAAATATTGCCTTTGGTTGGGTAATTCTGAAGTTATACTGGTTTTCAAGGTCACTGATCAGATCACGATACAACTCGTTAAAATCTTTCGTGGTAACGCCACTATCGTTTTTGGTGCTAGTCTGGTGGAACGAAAAATACAAATCGCATAAAATTTCAAACGCCAAAAAGTCAATTTGGTTGGATAAAACGATATTTGTGGGTGTCATATTCGTGATCAGCATCCCAGAAAACCTATACCGGGACCGGTAAAGTCTTAAAATCCGTTTGATGTCGTGGTGATTTTTCATTATAATATTTGCACTACCGCACCGGTGTAGCAAAGAATTTCCACCCCCCTAAAAATTCACCCCCCGGTTAAAATTCACTAGTGTATTATCACCCCCCGATAAGAACTCACTACGGTATTTTAACTAGGGATGTCCCGGAATCGATATTTTGATTCCGGCCGGAACCGGAACCGGAATTCAACATGCCGGAATATTCCGGCCGGAATTCCGGCCGGAACCGGAATTTTCTATAATTAGTGAAATACACTAAATGACCCATGAAACTGTATAATTTTTTGTGAAACAGATGAATTTTTTTAATTTCTACAGCTAAGTTTGATAATGAGATGAATCAGAACCTTGGGGGGAATTAAGGTGGGTGGAGTGGAGAATGACCTGGGCCGTTATGGCCTATTATGGGGACGGGATGGTACTTCGGCATTATTCAATATCATTTTTTTTTCTAAAATCGATAACCTTGGCCAAAAGTTAGTTTTTTAGCATTTAGACTCATAACTAAGAACCTACGTTAAACAAAAACCTACGGTTTCGCGTCCTTTGGTGCAATATCCTGGTGTCTTTAAGGGAAAGGAGCATGTTACAGAGACATGTTATTCGAACCAAAACAATAAACGAGGCCACTAGTACATGTTACAGTTTAATTGTTGCTGGGAATAAATAGATTTATGGTAAGAAATGGATTTGCTGTAAATAGAAACAAAACTACTATATTATGCAGCACCTACGACGCAGAACTGAACTAACGACAACTCGCAGGACCTGTACGTATTGTAATAACGTTTTATATTTATATTAGTTTTAGGTTAAAGTAGTAATTGTAATTGTGTTAATCGTTAATCGAGTTTCATTGCTTACTTTACAAGGTTAGCAATTTATTTAGCCTCCTGTAATTATCATATTATTTAATAATTAATTCAATGTAAAATAATGTAAAATCAATGTAAAGTAATGTAAAATCAATGTAAAATAATGTAAAATCAATCTAAAAAAACGCCATTTTATAAGCAAATTGTAATAATTAAATTAGAAAAACCACCCGCTAAGGCCCGTGCTCCACTGGTAAGTCTTATGTAGTCTTAGGCAGAATAAATTATGGAACACATTGGTTTCAATGGGAGCGTCTCCACTGCTAAATCGTAAGTTACGACCAAGGAGACGAAAGTGATTATGTCCCATGTTCCATCTTTTGACACATGAATCATGTGTTATATCCGGCAAGAGGCCTGTAATTGGTTACTTTGGGTATAAATATGTAGTCAATGTGAGACGCATCTTATATTTTCTATCAAATGACTTATGACTTTTGTTACCAATGGAGCAAGGAGGCATTCATTTTGAGATTCTGACTAAGACAAAATCTGAAAACGACTTACCAGTGGAGCACGGGCCTAATGATGCATTTCATAAAATATCTTCAGAACGACAAAGGGTTTAATTAGTTAATGTAAATTACGATGGTTATTGTGAATTGTATATGAATACTAGAGTAGGTGGTGTAACATATGGTGGGACCATTTTAGTTTGATTACCAGGTGATTTTTTTTTGGAAATGTGTTACATATACCCATCAAGACTGCATTCACTTAATAAACAGGGTGGCTGTGAATTTTCCTTCGTTACATAGGTTAGTTAGGTTCCACCTTGGTGTAGTGGTTGCATTGATTTCCAATCTATCTGGAGGTCGTGGGTTCGATCCCTGTATGTGGCCCAAGGCAGTTTTCGATTCGGCACGAATGGTTTAAAGGGGCTAACCAGGGGGCATCTATGCCTTGCATCCTTAAATGTTAGAGCTCTAACGGTCGAAGAAAACTCATTTATATACTTTTTTACAAGTGTTGAAAAGTATCTTAAACTAATTGGTAATAATGTTTAAAAAATATACAAATGATAATAATAATTTAACAAACTAATTGCAACTATCAAACTAGATATGAACCTTGCAATTCCGGTAAAATTCCGGCCGGAATTGACCCCATTCCGGCAATTCCGGCCGGAACCGGAATCGGGCAAAAACCGCCGGAATTCCGGCCGGAACGGAATTCCGGGACATCCCTAATTTTAACCGAGGGTGAAACAACTCTGGGTGTGATTTTGCATGGGGAGTGAAAATATACACCGGGATAAGTTCATACAAATGAACTACCGACAGACAGGTAAACTGAAATACTGGTGGTATTCCAGGATACCGGTAACTAAATAAATAAAAAAAAAATATATATAAAATATATAACTAAAATGTAGGCTACCACTGGGTCTTTAACTTGATAGAGCCTTTTATTGTGCTAGTATTAGGAAATGAGACCTCGAGGATATGTAGCTAATTGTTGTATAATTCGAAAATGTAACGCCGCCATCTGCCGATGCCATACGAAATAACTGTGTAGTTCAAATGAAAAAAAGTGAAAAAAAACAGTGCAGCATACTGGCATAGTTGTAGTATTTATCATGAATGTGAATTAAGAGAGCTAAACGCTTCCACTTACACGCGGTAGGTACATTGTTTTTTCAGCTTCCTGAACAAATTCCATAGGTCAGAATCAGAAGTCATTCCAGAAGACAAGTCCATACCAGTACAGGTAGTCAGGTACTGCACTGCATACATATTCTGACAAAAGGGGACAAAAACAGATAATAATTTTTAATACTAATTATATACCGGTATTTATAACTTACTTTCGCATATATATCCTTGCCCCATGAGACCCCATAACATATCCGTACAGTGATGACACCAACTAGGTTTATGGAATGTCTTCTTCACAAATGAATGTCCATGGCTGTCGCAATGTTCATGGGGAGGCTCAGCATCAGTGGCCACGCGCAGGTAGTCTAGCTGAACTCCACCATGGCCTTGAGCATTCATTCTGCTTGATTTTTGTAATGCTCCAATCAAACTTCAGAGCAATAGAACAATCCGAATTAGCGTAGGGCATCAGCATAGGCTGTGATAAACTAGAGATTCCATAATAATATATCAGGAAATATATTGAAACTTAACGGTAGGTTGGTGGTAGCTCAGTTCAATAGCTGGTAGACGGGGTAGACCCATAGACTTACGGCTGTACGGGCTGACGGGTGTCGGGTATACCGGTATACCACTGCACAATAATATTTACCGGTACGGTCCTGAATTATGATGGCAGAATGGTACCGTACGCCTACTGGTAGCAGTAGGCCTACAGGCCTGACGCTGACAGGTTACAGAAGCAGGGGCTCAATGCAGTTTCAGGTACTTTCACTTTTTCTTACATGTACTCATAGGCCTATCATAACCATTTATTCTCGTAAAGATGGTTTGGTTTATTATTTTGGTTAGGGTTAGTTGGTCAGGCCTCAGCCTCAACTGCTCAACCATAATTAAAACTGTCATGTAACCCTAACTGCCTAACCCTAAGTCATAAACTAAGAAATTTAGCAGAATTTCTGACATTATAGCCATCTAGGTCAAAAGGGCCATTAATCAGATAATGGCAATTGGCAATAATGTCAGAAATTCCGCTAAACTTCTTAGATTATGACTTAGGGTTAGGGTTTACATTACATAACAGTTTTAATTAAGGTTGAGGCCGCCACTACTGTAACCAGCGAGTTTCATACAGTCAGTCACTGTCACTGATCTACCATATGCCAAAATTGGCATTTTTCAAAATTTGAAGTTTTCATGCTAAAATTTGAATTTTTGATATATTTTCTGTCCAGGGCACAGGGTCTGCCAATATTGGTTTGGTTATTATATACCAAATCACAATAAATCACAACAAACTGCCAAATCACAAAAAACAATCCCAAAACCAAATCACACCAAACTGCCGAATGATACCAAATCACAACAGGAACAAGAGAAAACGTACCCTGGTTAAAACGTAGGCTACCCGAACAAAAACGTACCCGAATATTGGCACCGACAGTCTGGGAAATTAGCCCAATAGGGAAACTTATTTATTTCCCTATAGGGAAATTTGTGTTTCCCTATAGCAGTATAGGGAAAATACAGCTTTCCCTATAAGGAAATTAAGCAATATCTTGGTTTTTAATTAATTTTACATTATTTTTATTTATTTTAGACTATACATTTCCTGTAATACTGTTTTAATAATAATGAATAATATTAAGCTATTAAGTGCTATGATTCAAAATATATATTCTATATTGGTACACTACCTACACTGCAGTCATTTACTTTTAATCAGAGATTGTCTATTTCCATCAAAAACATCACCTTCCCCTTACAATATTCCTTCACCCTTTATGGCAATTCCCTTGTCTGCTGGCACCCTTCTGCTGTACTGTATTGCATCACTGGTCGGCAGATAGGTAGTTGGGTATTCGATTGGGTAAAGTTGGGTGGTATTGGGTAAAGTGGGGTAAAGTTGGGTAAAGTTGGGTAAAAAGTTGGGTAAAGTGGGGTAAAGTTGGGTAAAGTTGGGTAGATTTGGGTAAAGTTGGGTAATTAGTAGGACCGGTCATCTAGGCTAGGGTATAACAGTATAAGGTTATTTTCCTTCATATAGCTGTATGTTTCATTGATAACGTCTTGTTCCATAACTTTGCAGACCATTGATGTTAGACTGATAGATCTGAAGTTTTCAAGCCAATATTTACTACCATTCTTAAATTGTGGAGAAATGTTGGCGAGCTTCCAATCAATTGGTTGGTAGGGCTCCTTCCAGCCTTCATTCATTGCCTTATTCAATATTGAAGCCAGTGGTTCAGCAGTCAGGCAGTTGTATCAGATAGTGCTTTTATAACTTGTGGATAAATTTGATCAGGCAGGACCAGTAGCACCAGACCTTCAGGACCTTCACCTTTCAGACCTCTGAAATACATTTGTTTCTAGCTTGCTTGTAGGCTGGGAATGAAGAAAGTGTTTTTATATAGCCTATAGGCCTATAAATTATAAATATAATATGGGCCTAACTATAATATATAATACAGTCAGACAGTATAAGCAAGAGTATTTGACTAACGATTATATTAAAACAGTCCTAATCGAATATTGCTCAAAATTGTTTATCAGTTGTTTAAAACAAGTGTGACTTTATGAACATTAAAACACTGACAACAAATAAAAGTATATCAATATCAGTCCACTAAGAACATTACAATTGTAATTAAGTAATTAAGAACTGTGATCGGTTAACATAAACATACAGTCAGACAGTATGAGTATATTAACCTTTGTTGCCTTACTTCTGTACTTCCGTTTCCTTACATAGGCTTAGTTCAGTAGTATCAGTAGTCAGTATCAGTATCAGACATCAGTAGTTCACTGCAATACTAAAACTACATGTACGGTACGGCTGTACGCATTGTACATGAGTACATGTACACCTACGTAAATAGTTATTAGATAGATAAAATTCACAATGAAATGTTTTATTCCAAATTTGAACTAGTGAAATATACTGTAGGCATAGGCATACATACAATTTTAAATATAAATTTTTTAAATGAAACCTTTCATGACGTCACACTTGTTTTAAACAACTGATCAACATTTTTGACAAACATACGATTAGGATTGTTTTACTACAGTATAATCTAATATGTTAGGCGTACTCAAATACTCTTACTGTAGGCCTACCATATCTATAATAATGCAGTAATTAATTATAATAGAACGCAACAAACCTTACCGTATTATTTTATTTCTTATTGTAATAATGTACAATGCCATAAGTAGGCTTAGTAAGCTTCCCTGTAAATATAGAAATAAATGATTAATATGACTTGCGGCAAGGTGTCCGATAATTGGCGGCGAAATGGCATTTGCAGTGAGCATTAGCTTGTTACTGTATTGCAAAGGTAAATAAATAAACTTATAGGCCTAGTGTCTGGTGTTGTGAAATATAATATTTAAAACATATTCAGTATTAGTTTAAAAAGGCTTATACTTAAAATGGCTACTGGTAGGGGTGTAGTGGGGTGGTATGATGAGATGGTAGACATACAAAATGAAGTACAAAGCTTAAAGAACTTATATTTTTATATTGTTACTTTTTTGCTTGAATATGCCCTAAAATCGGGAGAAAAAGTAGTAGACCTACTTTTTTTCCCTACTGGTAGGGAAAAAGTTGTCCCCATAATATCTGAATATTATTGTAACTTTTTGTTGGGCACAGCTTTTGCAAAGTCGGCAACACCTGCAACACAGCAACCTGCAATAATATTGAATAATATAGCCACATAATAATGTACCATAGAGCCATAATTTTGCACTGATTTTACTTTTTCCCCCGGTAAAAAAAGTAAAATAAAACATTGGCACTTGTGTCAAATAGGGGACCCTCCTAGCACCTAGCTCCTAATCTGCTAATCCTGAAATCACCTAAACGTGATGATGATGTTTCTGCTGTGTTCCAGGTCCAGCATGTTCCATATGTTAATGACCCTGATAAAGAAGAGGTGATGTATGGAACATGTAGACATGGCAGCATGGGCAGATGAGCGGGGCATGGCCTTTGCTTCATAATTTTATATATATGGCCAGGTCATGATTGCATTGGATGTCTGGCTGGGATATTAAAATAGTCTGGGAGGATGTTGCACATTGTTGTAATGGAGGATCAGGTTTAGATCTTTACATATAAGTTTAAAGCATATTATCAAATTGAACTTTAATTGATGTATACTGCAGTGTAGTGGTTCCAACTTTAGAGTCTCCAGTCATACCGGTATAGAATAACTAACAAAAGAATCAAGTCCACATATATTGTATAAACCACGTCAACCTTTGCTGCAACATTTGTCTAGAAATTGGCTCCAAACTGTGGAAGAATGATGGTACAGTATTCCAATTGACAGATAGAGCTAGGGCAGGCGAATATTACATAAGTCTTCAGGTTGTCAGGAGAGGAATGGCTTCATTTGATATACAAGGTTAAGCCTACCCTGCATACATGTCATGTCACAGGTTACACTGGTCACCCATTCTCACCAAGCTCTATAAGCACTAAGCAGCAAAGCCTACTGCTACACCCTACTGCTGGCAGGCTGGTGATGTTGTAAAGACTGGCGAAATTTGAGGTTTTGTCTCAAATTTGAGGTTTAACCTCAAATTTCAATTTTCGCCCCCAATAAAAGCATGTTTGCATCGGTGAAATATTTTATTGCATCGATAAAAGTTCTTATTTTACATTATATTTTAACATATTAAAAGTAGAAGTTGCTCCAACAGTTTCCCTAAGTCGCAGCAACCATCGATATTATGAGCCTAAAAATCCTCCAATTTGAACAAAAAACCCCAATTTTCGACAGTCTATTGCCAGAATTCGAAATTTGGGGTAACCCCAAAATTGATGATCTCCCTGACTGCAAGACTGAAAGACCACAAAAGACCGCAAATAACCACAAAAGACAAAAGACCTCAAAAGACTGCAAAAGACCACAAAAGGCAGAGATGGCATGGATGGGTCCTACTAATTACCCCAACCTACCCCAACCTAGTACCTACCCCAACCTACCACAAACTACCACAATCTACCCCAATAATTCGATACAGGCATCTAATTACCACAATATTATTTTACAATGGCATCTAATTACCACAATATACAGAACTCCAGTGTCTATTTACCACAAGACTAACTGCGCATCTAATTACCACAATATACAGAACGCAAGTGTCTAATTACCACAACACTATACAGCGTCTAATTACCACAATGTACAGAACGCGAGTGTCTAATTACCACAACACTATACTGCGTCTAATTACCACAATATACAGAATGCAAGTATCTATTTACCACAACACTACACTGCATCTAATTACCACAATATACAGAACTCAAGTGTCTATTTACCACACGACTATACTGCGTCTAATTACCACAAGACTATACTGCGTCTAATTACCACAATCTATTTACGAACAAGACTACACTGCACACTGCATCTAATTACCACAATATTATTTTACAATGGCATCTAATTACCACAATATACAGAACGCAAGTGTCTATTTACCACAAGACTATACTGCGTCTAATTACCACAACACTATACTGCGTCTAATTACCACAACACTATACTGCGTCTAATTACCACAATCTATTTACCACAAGACTACACTGCATCTAATTACCACAATATTATTTTACAATGGCATCTAATTTCCACAATATACAGAATGCAAGTGTCTAATTACCACAACACTATACTGCGTCTAATTACCACAATCTATTTACGAACAAGACTACACTGCACTGCATCTAATTACCACAATATTATTTTACAATGGCATCTAATTACCACAATATACAGAACGCAAGTGTCTAATTACCACAAGACTATACTGCGTCTAATTACCACAACACTATACTGCGTCTAATTACCACAACACAATACTGCGTCTAATTACCACAATCTATTTACCACAAGACTACACTGCATCTAATTACCACAATATTATTTTACAATGGCATCTAATTACCACAATATACAGAACGCAGTGTCTATTTACCACAAGACCACACTGCATCTAATTACCACAATATACAGAATGCAAGAGTGTCTAATTACCACAATATACAGTATGGTAGTTATTAATATTCAGTGTCTAATTACCGCAAGACTTCACTAACGTCTAATTACCACAATATACAGAACTCAAGTGTCTAATCACGGGTAGGACTAAAAACCCAAACGGACATGTACGGTACCCAAACGAACCCAAACGGTGGAATACGGAGTTATATCAACAGATGTTATAGTTGCCACAACGGGGAAACAATTATACGATTATACGAAAAATAATTACAGTAATGCAGCTTTTTGTGTTTTACATTCACGAAGAACACAAAAAACGGTGCCAAGCCCGTATAAATGCAGAGGCTCATCTATCAACCACGCTACTTTACACTTATATGATATACAATGGACATCATTATGTATAAAGTAGCGCTTTATCATTTAATTCCTAATAAAAATAATCTTAGTTCATATAAATCAATTATTGGGGCACAATTTCAGTATATTACAGTATATCCATAACGAAATCAGTTTATTTCATTTAGTAATAAGTTCTTAGGTAGGTGAGTCTGTCGGTAGGTCAGTTGGTTAGTCTGTCGGTTGGTCAGTCTGTCATTCAATCTGTCGGTCAGTCTGTTGGTCAGTCTGTCGGTGAGTCTGTCGGTAGGTGAGTTAGTTACTTTATCGGTCAGTCGGTCGGTTGGTCAGTCTGCCCGTCAGTCTCTCGGTCGGTTGGTCAGTTTGTCAGTCAGTGTGTCGGTCGGTCAGTTTGTTTGTCAGTGGGTCAGTCGGATGGTCAGTCTGTCGGTTGGTTGGTCAGTC
The DNA here is from genome assembly GCA_032718475.1 of Nemertoderma westbladi. Taxonomy (NCBI): domain Eukaryota; kingdom Metazoa; phylum Xenacoelomorpha; order Nemertodermatida; family Nemertodermatidae; genus Nemertoderma; species Nemertoderma westbladi. The sequence continues at coordinate 16,794 of JAUCBJ010001330.1, forward strand.
TGTCGGTCAGTCGGTTGGTTGGTCAGACTGTGGGTGGGTCTGTCAGTGTGTAGGCTACCATCTTAAGTTAGATAGACGGTCGGTCAGTTCGGCTGACTGAAAATAAATCATCTTTGTATTATGCGGGTGCGCTCGCTTTTGGGACGTTTGCGTTGTTGGGGTTTTTTTGCAGTTCCTTTTCTTCTAGGCATCGTGAATATTTTATCTTTTGAAAATATTACTTCGGATTCCCCTTTAGGTTGACCAGATCCACTACATGCATACACTAATATAAGGGACAGAATTCACTTGTTTCGAATTGCCATGAATGTTTGTTAAACTTGGATACACGCCACAATATTCCACAATACAAACTCCATGTATTAATTCTGAGCATTGCGAAATTACTGAAGTAACTTGCTTCTTATAGGCGGGATCAACTTGAAGTTTTGTGTAATACCTGTGAAATTTTATTATATTACATTCTGGTGGCTGAGGATGTATTGGGATATAAGATACACTGTTTGACTTACGCAATCCTTTCCCATCTCCTGCTTCCTTTATTTGTGCACTTTTAATACAGTAAAGACCATCCTTTACAAATACACCACGAAAATCCTTACTGGTATCACTCCAAAGAAATACCTGATTGACAGTTTTTCCCGATCTACTATCCCAAATCCCACAATCATCCGAAAAATTGCTACGTAATCCCCTTTCCCGTCTTTCAATGTTATCCTCATTACGTATAATAAAGTAAACGTTATTCTTTTCCCCAGGAGGTATTTTGTCTACAATTGTATACTTATTGTTCAAGATACGAAGAATTTCAAAAATGTTACTTATTTGCAAGAAGTGCCCCGGGTACGGTAACGACGTCTTTATTGGGACTTCTTGATTTTCATCAAATTTTACATTTTTTGGGGTTGATGTGGCAATCGGTTCCTTATCAAACATATTTGACCTATCATGGAAAAAATCTTCATTATCATTCCTAAAGGATGAATGGGAAGTGGGCGAATTAGAATCCTTATTGCCATCAATAACATATCCCAGAGCACAACAGAACCCTTGCCCTTGCCCTTGGAATTTATTTACAAAAGCCCTGCCCTGATAAATGCCCGTTCAGAAAATACACTGTACTTTATTTTATTATAAAGATCGTCAGCCTGCGTTTAAGAAATATATTTAAATACAAAACAGGACGAACGCAACGAGGCTTATAATGAAGACGAGTACTGCGATTATTATATTCCTATAAACCACATGGCTTTGTAAATTGAACGTGCGATTGGAAATAAGTTTGTGCTGCCCTTCCGCTTCGTGGGTGGTAGATGTCGCGGTTATGTATTGATTGGTGGGAAGGGGGGGGGGGGGGGGGTGCATATTAAAAGGGCTGAACACGTACTGTCCCCCTTTCTTTGATTGATTGGAGGTGTGGTTAAATTTCTCAGATACTGATTTCGTGATACAGTCGCTCAATTTAATTTGTATCTCATAACTGGGCCTCGTAAAGCGCGAAGGCCCCATGAACGTGTAAGGTTTACATACGTAATATAACTAACTATAAACACACTAAATAGGAGTATACAACTAGTTAGTGGCTGGAGTCACCACGGGGGATTATAATCTCAGTATGTATAAATAGCAACTAACTAACTCGTGGTAGAAGTAGGGGGGGGGGGGGGGGGGGGTGGTGGTTAATCGCAGCTAGTCAATCGCGTTGGATGGGGTGAGCCATGCGCACAGGACGCACGCACCAGGCTCAGGCGCGAGTTTCTATGTGGTGTGCTGGTGGGTTCCTCTGCCAGGGACCTGGCTGGGTAAGAATCGCTGAGGGACTCGGTATCGGAGTCCGACTCATGGTCGACGACTGTAGTGGGTTGTGCGATTCTGTTGATACGAGGAAGCAGTCGGCCTGTGGGACCCTGTAGGCGTGTGCGCGGAGTTGGGTGCCCGTAAACTTGTAAATGGAGCACCATGTGCCGTCTGTAGCGCTAACGATATACCAGGGGCGAGCGCCTATGCGGGGGGTGTCAACTTAGAGGTGTACAAGGTCGCCCACGTTGAGGGCGGTGAACACGGGTAAGATGGTGTGGTGGTGAACCTTGGAGCGCGCACTGGCCGTGTGGTTGTCAAGGCGATGGTCGTGTTGGGTGGAGATGATCGCAGTTTCGTCCAATGGGAGTTGGTCACCGGTAAATTGATCACGCTGGAAGAGGATCTCGCGTGCGGACAGCCCGGGAACACAGAGTCGGGCGTTAAGGTGGGCCACCGCAATGGCAAGGGATGTGGATGAAAAGGGTCCACCAGAGGGACGGAGCTTAAGTAGCTCGGCTTGCAGTTCTCCGATGGCGTGTTCGGTGACGAGAATTTGGTTAATATTCTTCCGGGCGCTGACTTCGAGGAGGAGGTGGTGGGACTTGAGGGTGTGGTCGCCAATGAGGGCCTGAAATCCTGGGCCGGGGTTGGTCCGGATGGCGGCAAGGGGGCCGCTAAGGGGACACATACCAAAGGCCAGGGTTCATTAAGGCGTCGCGCAGAGTGTCCAATTGTTTGTTGGGAATGATGACGGCATTAGTGTAGGATGACACAGTTTCGCGGATAAGAAGGATCCTCTGTGAATGGCGGCAGAGGACATCAGCGGCAAATGAATGGCCGGCGACAGGTGGTGGATTGAGGGAGGACTGGGGTACTACGCGAGGGGGGGCCATTGCCAGGGTGATGCATTGGTGGCACTGGGCAGATACTTTGTTAAGGGCGCGGTCGAGATCTAGTGCGTGGAAATATCGGGAGATGTTATTACGGAGCTGGGCCCGGGATGGTGGAGGGAAGTAAGGAGTCCCGCAAGGGTGGAGCGGGGTATGACAATAACGTCGTAGTGAGATGTGAATGGGCACTGGCAGCAGAAGACTATGAGACCGGAGGGGGCAAGGGAGCAGATGCCCAGGTACCGTTTAACATTGCGTTTGTCAGTAATACGCTTGGAAGGTTGTGTGCCAGATGCAAGATGTTCTGCAATGCGGACGAGGTCGGCGCACTCACATTGGGTAGCCAGAAACGCGGGATGGCTAGCATAGAGGGGGCGCGGGTCACCCAACTCGGCGGATGCAAAGCACCTCGGGGGCGGGTAGGGGGGTGGACTACCTGGTGGCTGTGTCGTGAGACATACTATGGGGGACTACAGGGTTGGTGAGGACATGCAACTGCTTGGAGGAGCTAATGAAATATGTGAGAAAGTGTTGTACTGTGGCTGCAATGGTGAGCACTTCTAACTCGCACGGGAGCTAGGTTCGCTGGTGGGCCTTTAGCTTGGCAGAGTAAAATCCGGAAAGGAGGAGTTCCTTACCGTGTTTAGAATACAACACTGCACCTAGGCCGTCGACGGACGATGCAGGGTCTATAACGAAGAAGAGTTTGTCACTGGGATGCGGGATGGTGACGGACCAGCATGACTGGATGGTGGCTTGGATCGGTGGAAGACTGCGTTAAGCTCGGGCGACCAAGCGACAGAGTCACCCGGTTTGGGTGTAAGGAGGGACTCGAGTGGGGTCACTAGTGTAGAGCAGCACAGGAGGATGCGGGCGAGAACCTTGTAAGATCCTAGGTATGAACGGAGATCCCGAACTGTAGCTGGGATGATACACTGGGACAATGCGGACGTGATGAGGGTAGATGCGGATAACAAACTGTTGGACCATGACCAACTGAGGATGGTGGTGGTCTGAGGGCAGATAAACGTCTTCTTGGCGGATAGGTGTAAGTTGGCACAATGGAGGGCGCAGAGGAGCTGTGTGAAGTTTGCGAGGAGTTCGCGGATGGTGTCGCTGCCACAATATATGTCGTTGGCAAGTTTGATGATGGATCCCTGGATGAGAAGGTCGCCAAGGACTCGGGACATAAGTTCCTCAAGTGCAGTTTTGCTGCTGGGCATGCCCATGGCGCAGCGCCTGTACACGCGCATGCCGCAGAAGGGGGTGGATACTCCACAGAAGCGCATCGACTCGCGTTGGAGAGGAATCTGCTAGACGGCGCTGGTGAGATCTGCTTTGACGAGGTATTTAAACTGTCCGAGGGAACAGATGGTTGACTCGATGTCGGGGAGGAATGTGGGTTGGGGTTTACAATAGCGTGCAATCTTGGTAAATATGGTAACCAACCGGGAGCCGCCGTTGGGTTTGGTGACGAGGAAGCTCGGGTTGAGGTATTCAACGGTGATGCCGGCGAGCTCGGGGTGGATGAAATGCCAAGGCGTTCGCGTGAATCGAACTGTTCTTGGAGTTCTACGAGGCGATCGCGGGTGTATTGCAGGATGCAACATTTGTACTGTGGGGGTAACGTTGATGACGGCCTCGAACGGACTGGCAGAGCCATTGTAGCCCGGATACTGAGGGTTGAACACGGCCGCGTAATGTTTCAGTACATTGTGGAAGGAGGCGCGTTCTCGGTGGGTGAGGATGTTGTTGGGATCTAGTTGGACTGCGCTGATGTGGGATTTGGATGTGGCAGCAGGCGCAGGGTGTGCGACTACGGTGCGAATTTCGGGGGATGGGAGTGACTGGGTAGTGGAGTCGATGGGTGCGAGTGTGGTAGGAAGGACGGAACAGACGTGCGAGTTATGTTGGATGAACACAGGACTGGGGGATAGGTTCGGGATAGTGATAGTGCATGCGAGGGGTTGGAGATGCATTGGCAGGAACCAAGACTGATCGGTGAAGTGGGCGGGGCTGTTGGCTACGTGTGGGGATACGAGGAGGTCAGAGTACTCATGTAGGTGGGCTGGGAGGGAGGAGAGGGATTCACCCAGTAGGACGATGGATGACTGTACTGGGACTCGGAGTACAGATGTGCGATTGATCGTGGGACCGGGCCGCTTCGGGGGAGGGTACTGGATAGATCTGCCATCGTGGAATGATATCAATGACTGGCCGGGACAGATAGTGATGTAATTGGTTCTGAGGAATGGCATGCCCACAAGAAGCGGAATGCTGAGACTCGCAACGGCGAGGCCGCGGAAGGGGAGACTGAGGTCATCGTACACGAGGTTGGATGAGGTTTTGCTGGTGACATCAAGCAACGGGGAACCGTCGGCTTTCACGGGTACTTGTCAAGAGCCCCGGGTGATGGGGACACCTAGGCGGATGGTGGTGTCGTGTGCAATCAGATCAGGACGACGTTGATAGGTTTGTGCTCATAGTGGGCGACAAACGCCGGAGTAGGTTGTACGGCCACTACATTAACCGAGGGATCGGAGGTCGGTGCTGGGACTGGATCGGGGTCATCCTCGGGTTGATCACCAAACTCTTCGTCTCCATCGACGTGGACGAGGCGTGCTCGAGATATGAAATGCTTGTTGGTGGGAGGGAGGAAGGGGCAACTGCTGAGGAAGTGGTCGGTACGTATGTTTTGTCTGTGTGCACAGGGGACACCAGCGCGTAGATCGGCTGGAACCATGGGTAGCGGGTGGTGGTGGTGGTCGCTGGGTCTGAGTGCGGAAAGTGCGTACTTCGGCCATTGTATGGAGTTCATCCAACAGCGAGGAAAGCGCTTGAGAAACCTCAGGCTTTATGCTCGCCAGGGTTCAGGAGCAAAGTTCGGTCCCATACCATTACTGGACAAGTCGTGGGAGATCCGGATTGATCAGATGAAGCCAAACTAAGACAATAAAGTTCTCAAGGGTAGGGGAAAGCTCTTCGTCCTCAGGAGGGATGATGCCGTGGTGGGAGATTCCACCATCCTGGCGGAGGAGGCTATCGTCTATGAACGCTGAGAAACGTTGGAACTCAGAAACGAACGTCCTCAGGGCGTTCCTTGTGTTGTAAGGTGATCTCGCTGAATGCGAGGAAATAGGCACCCGTGGCCTGGAATCCATAGTGGAGGCAGATAGCTTGCCAGAGGGAAGGCAAGGAAGTAGAGCCATGGACTATGGTGTTGCGGGCAATGATAGGGGTGTAGTTTGCCACCTGGCCCAGCATTAAGTCTAGGGTGGCAGCCTTCTATACTGCGGTATGGCGCGCAGCCTCAGTGATGGTGTGCGGATCGTCGGTTAACCCGCGGAGTGGAGCAGCGCGGGAGTGATGCAGCTATGTGGCACCAGGCGTGGTAAACTGCTGAACTGGGGTTGAAGTGTGTGACAGAATCCACTTGGAATTGGCAGTAGTGAATCCCAACCGGTGTGCGAATTGTACGCATCGCCGCGTCCGTGGGCTGCTGAGCTGGTACTGAATATATTAGGCAGAAGGCCGTTGAAAATGACAGGGTTATGTTGTCAGTATTAATAATCACAGTAATTGATAATAGCACAGTCTGAATATAATAATATGCAATACAGCGGTTAGTGACGAAGGTCAAAACTATTCCGGTCTCACAACTGTAAGGAAACCAACTAAACTAATAATCAATAATCACAACGGTTATATCATTGACACATGTTAGATTACTCCTACACTACAGGGTGGCCTTAATATCCAATAGATGCGCTCTTATCATCCCCAATGTGCTTTCCCGCCCACTATTGCCTTAACCTGATTATTTCTCACCTCTCCACTCCCTGTTACCGTTATCCCTTTATGCTAGCCTTACTAGCTTGTTTGTCCCTCTGAGGTGGTTTGACCTATCACCTCTCTCTGTGGCTTACGGCGTGTGTCGCCCCAGTTGGTTATGAGGTGAGATTATTGTTGGTAATCTCACATTGCCAACTATATTGGTAAAATGCCACTAATCCCATTTTCGGTGGGTAGTGCATGGAATTGAATCTGCTTACACTCCCCCCCATGCTATCTTCCCGGTGAGAAGATAGTATCAACCTTAAGTGCGCTTCAATTCCGCTGGAATCAAATCTAATATTGGATGTGGGGTGGAATTTTCTTCTTCTTTTCTGGAGCTTTCCAGGTCGGCGCCCATGGGTCTGTTATCACTACCCATCCTTGGTACATCTGCGAGCTATGTTGTATCAAGGCATCTGGCATCTCTGTTTTAGATGATCGCCCTCACTCCTCACATAATTTTTCTCACGGACTTTGTTGTCCCTTCCTCTCTCACCAGTCCCTTGGGACTCATCCTCCTCTATGCTCGCTCCCCACACTTGAATCTCGCATTTCTTTCACTTCCTCAACTCTAGCATCTTCTCCCCATGCTTCCCTTATTCCCCCATACTCAACCCATTTTATTGTCACTCTCCACACTCTTATCGGGCCCCATACATGTGTGCACCAGATCAGTGAGATCCGTCTAATGTCTCGTCTTCCTACTCTAGTAAATTGGTTCCCAATCCCAGTAGCTAGTTGGAAAAGGTTATTAATTAATTAATTTTATGTACGTATGTCGTACATACTAATTGCACTTGATTGATTGCTTGATCAATTGGTTGTGCAACTTCGGACACGCACCCATCTTATGAGTAGACTCGCGGCAGTAGAGACACGCCGTCCTCTTCTGGAAATGGTATACAGTTATTTTGCTGATGGGTTAATCTCCCACTGTAATCGTAACCGTGTACTATTGTGTCCCGCACAAATTTTGTACAAATATACCCCCTAAGTGTCAATTTTCCCTTAAATTCACAATTTTGTCCATTGTTTTTATTAATGATTCTAGAATTTCCTCCCCCCAGTTGCCATAATTTGTTAATTTTCTAATTTTGGTATTATTTATATTCCCCCCTTATGTGTGCTATTATTAACTGTCATCGGATCACTTACTTAAGTAACCCCTCTACTTGTATACAGAGAGGACTAGCTACAGTTTTCTTATTACCGTACTAGCTCCCTACCAGACAGCTTCCTGGCTCTGTAACAATACTATCTAAGTCTGTACTACGGGCTGTGCAGTACAGTAGTCTATTTCGTGCGGCCTACATGGTCTATCCTACTGTGCCCACATGCCCCCCTTTTCCCTCATGTGGCGCCCTCAGTGCCTACAGGTTTATGGTACTGTGTACCCCTCTAGTACGGTATGCGTACATACCCCCCCCCCCCCCTCAATTCCTCACGTGGCGCCCTCAGTGCCCACAAGTTTTATGGTACTGTGTACCCTTCTACTACAGTATGCGTACATACCCCCCAATTCCTCGCGTGGCACCCTCAGTGTCCACAAGTTTATGGTACTGTGTACCCTTCTGCTATGGTATGCATACATATCCCCCCTCAATTCCTCACGTGGCGCCCTCAGTGCCCACAAGTTTTATGGTACTGTATACCCTTCTACTACGGTATGCGTACATACCCCCCAATTCCTCACGTGGCGCCCTCAGTGCCCACAAGTTTTATGGTACTGTGTTCCCTTCTACTATGGTATGCGTACATACTCCCCAATTCCTCACGTTGCGCCCTCAGTGCCCACCCCAATTCCTCACGTGGCACTCTCAGTGCCCACAAGTTTTACGGTACTGTAATTTAGGTATGTTGGTACATTATTGTACCCGTCCGATGTACGTAATTTTAACTACCTACATTTGTATATTATGTACATTGGTACATCTGTACCCATCAGACATACATAATATCTGCTATCTACCTACAGTGTACCTTGGTACTAACTACTTATTTTATTATTTTATTTATTTGTGTTTATTTTTTTTGTTTTTATGTTTGTGGTAAGGGTGTCTCGCCCTCATTCCCACCCCCCTCAGTCCAATATATTGGACGACTCAACTCTAAGGCGACCCTTCCAATAGGCAACACTTCCCTACCACCCTCCTGTAGGTCTTCCTATCTTTTGGCCCCATATCTTTCCTCCGATCCTCACTTCCACAGATCTAATACTTCCATCGTCGGCGGGGTAGGTTTCTACTACCCTAGCTAATCTCTACTGGTTATTGATAATTGTATCATCTGTGACAATTATCAAGTCACCCTTCTTTAGCTCCCTTTGACTGTTCCTCCATTGACTCCTTTTGTGTTGTGTTGGAAGGTACTCTTGTATCCACCTTCTCCAATACTCTGAGCTTATCGCCTTAGCAACCTTCCAGCTTTGACGTGAATTTATATCGTCTGGATCCACGCTTCACATGTCAATCGTCGCTGGTCTCTCCATGAGCAGATGTGCTGGTGTTAGGACGTCCATTGATTCTGGATCGTCGTTCTCGGGATATAGTGGTCGGCTGTTAATAATCCCCTCACATTTTGCCAACACTGTCCTCAGTACGTCCTCTGTGACCATATGATTATTCATCAGCTTGGTCATTAGTCATTTGGAGCTTCCCACAAGTTGATCTATACATCCTAGTGTATGTGGCGTGTATGGGGTTCTCCTTTCCCACCTGATTAGGTGTTTCCTCATTGCCGCCTTGACATCTTCGCCCTCCAGGATGTCAAGGGCCTCCACTAACTCATTCTCCACACCCACGAAGTTAGTCCCGTTGTCTGAGTATAATACCTCGACCATTCCTCCTCTGCGGGTTACAAACCTCTCAAGTGCATTAATAAATGCCGACGCCGTAGCGTCCTGGGCTAGTTCTATCTCCACCGCCCTCGTATTATTGCAGACGAAGATAATGCCGTAGCATTTCTCCGTATGCCGCATCACCGTTATCTTGATGGGCCCAAACATGTCCACGCCGCAGTGTGTGACAGTGGGTCGTGATGCCTCACCCTGTTGGCCGGTAATGGCGCCATCTCCTGTACGGCCCTCTCCTTCTTCGTCCGTTGGCAGGTCTGACAATGCCCCACTACCGCCTTCACCATCTTTCTGAGTTGGATTACCCAGAGTGTCTTTCGGATCTCCATCAGGGTCTGGTTAGTATCCCCATGTAATATAGATTTATGGGAGTCCCATATGAACTGGTGGACTATTGGTGACTTGTTGGGGATTATTATCGGTTTCGGTGGAATGATGGGGCTGTTGCTGTTTACCACCCTGGAGTTCATGACCAGGATCTCATCATTGTCCAATTGTGGTGACAGCACGTTGAGCTCGTTGTCTTGACGAAGACGATGTTGCTTACTGATTCAGTTTACTTCGTCTTCGTACCCCTTCCTTTGCTCGTATCGTATCACGGCTTTGGCCGCCCCTTCCAGATCGATGGTAGGTCTCGTTTTGGTATCCTTACCAACTCCCCTAAGGAAATCTCCGTAGGCCCTCAGATATGCTACTAGCTTCTTGGTCTTATACCAGCTGGAGCTGTAACTGAGCAACCTTTCCGTTGGGTTATTGCACGACTCTCGGTTTTGATTGTGGTGGTGCTTCCTTAATCTCCCTCACCAATTGGCTGAATATTCCCCCCCTCTGATTCCTCTCCCTCCTCCTCCACTGTCACCCCCTCTGTACTTGGGTCTACATTCCTCATTGGTGGCCATCTCGACCTATCGTTAAGGAAGTGCGGCCCATGTTGCCACAACTCCTGCTTTTTCGAGAAAGCGTGGCGTATAATGCCCCTCGTTAGCAGATCTGCTGGATTGTCGTCAGTTGGGCAGTAGTGCCACTTTTCCAGATCTGTCATTGCTCTTATCTCGTCCACCCTATTCGCCACAATTATAGGATAACGTGTCTTCTCATTATGTAGCCATCCCAACACTACCATGGAATCTGTCCAGTAGTGCGTCTCTACTATTCTTGGTATAGTGTCCACCAAGTATGCTGACACCCTTACTCCTAATCTCGCAGCCGTTAGCTCGAGTTTCGGCACTGATGCTGAATCTGGTGGCGTCGACCTCGCTTTACTAAACGCAAACCTGGGCTTATGAACCCCCTTTTGCTGTACCAAATAAAGTGCCGCTCCATATGCTTGCATGGATGCATCGGAAAACATATGTAGTTCCAAATCGGTCATGTCTCCGTCCGGGAAGTATACACGTGACATACTTTACATCCCCATCTCCTCAAGGCTCCCCGTCCATTTGTCCCATTGTCTACTTATCTCCACTGGGACCTCCTCGTCCCAATCATCTTTCAACTTATACACCTTTTTTAATATTTGTTTCCCCGTGTCTAACAATGGGGATCATAAATCCTCGCTATGTATGACACATAGCCTCGTTTAGTATGGATTCCGGCACCCTCCTGACTTAGTTGATACTCCAACTCAAACCCCCGGTTCCATACGATCCCTGGCACCTTCTGCTGCGACTCCATCCTCTTGTCCGCCATAATCTACCCCTTCACCATTGTAGGTTTATCCATCTTCGTATCTGGTTGTTTATCTTCTATGGCCTCCATAAATTCTTTAGAGTTGGACTGGAATTTTGTGAGGTTGAATCCCGATCCTTTTAGGATGTCGCGAACTTCGCGCCCTATGTCGAGTATCTCTTCAACCGAGTTTCCAGATCCCATCCCATCGTCCATATAGAATCCGCGTCGAATCATGTCGATTGCCTTCTCACTGTATACCCCCTCTTTGCCCTCCGCCATGTCTCTTACAGCCGTAGTCGTAGTGAACGAGGACGACTTGGCCCCCATGTTCTGCACTATCATCTTGTACATCGGTATCTCCGACGGTTCTTTATTGCCGTTGTACCACAGGAAGCGCTGACTATCGCTGTCCTCCTCCATCACTCGCACCTGATTAAACATGCCTTCTATATCGCATGTGAAGGCGTGCTTTCCATTTCTAAATCTCAGCAGGACCTCTATCCCCGAGTTGTAGATATTGGGGCCTTCCAGCAAGTAGTCATTCAGGCTCTTGCCGTTAGTCGTGGCCGACACGTCGACCACCATCCTTAGTTTGCCCTTCTTATGGTCCAGAGCCACATGGAGTGGCAAATAGTAGGTCCTGCCTGTATTTGGTTCATCGACCGGTAATTCCATGGCCCATCCTCTGTCCACGTACTTCTTAATCATCTTGTGGATGTATTCATCCTTTTTGGGGCTCCATTTAAGTGTTTGCTTCAATTTTCGAAGCCTCGTCAAGACCATTCTCTTATTGTCTGGCAGTGGCACCTTCGGTTGCTTCCATACCATCCCTATGGTATATCGCCCCCCTTCACATTTCATTGAGTTCTTCACACTCTCTTGCGCCTGTTTATCCTCCACCGAGGTTCCGACGCCGGTCTCCTTCAACCCCTCGAAGTCCTGCCGCAGTAGCATCTTGAGTTGTTCCTCTGCTCCTTCGTCCTCCATTTCCCTCATTGTCCCTGCGAACATGTACCCTGAGGATTTGGACACGCTAAATGGGATTCTGGTCTTAATTGGGCCATTGAGCGTCCATCCGAACAGCGTGAGAATCGCCACCGGGTCTCGCTTCCTATCCTCGCCGAATACGGTCTGTAGTCTCTTGTGGGCTGTCGGACAATCCATCCCGACTATAAGAGATACTTTCGGGACGTCCAGTCCGGGTACGGAGAAATCGATGTCATCTAGGTACCAGTATTGTTTGACCTCGATCTTCGTGGGTCGCCTGGCGTTAATATTGATCGATTCTATTATCTGAATGGGTTCGATGGTAGCCCCATAATCGCACCCTGGTGTTATCGCTGCTATCTCGCAACGCCCCGTTCTCATTCTCATGACCTCGTCCTTACTGGAGATAGTGGTTACCGCCATCTTGCTTGGCCTCGTCCATAATCCTATCTTTTTGGCCACCCAACTTTCCGCTAGTGTGAACGCTGCTCCGCTATCGACCAGCATTAGCGTCGTAACTGATAGCTCATCCTCCCCTATTATTCTCACTGGCATCACTCCGAGTAGTACCGTTCCTCTCTTCTTTGCTGGGTGTATTGGGCTTGTATTTGTTTGTGTTGTTAGTTTGTCTCTGTCCCTGCCACAGTGTGGTTCTACTCCCAGCTCCTTGTGTACTAGAAGTCCCCTGCATGGCCGCATACGGTAGCGACTGTCTCACCTTCAGAAGTGCATTCGCCGCATTATGTTCGGGCTTAGGCCTGTCGTATTCAGCTTTTGGCGCCTTCCCCAAACTGTCCTCACTGTAGACTGGATCTGTGATTAATTCCGCCTCGTAGTTAAGGAAGTTCGACATCTCCTCCAGCCCTGGCTCCGCACCTTTCCTTTCTCGGGTGGAGAAAGCAATCTTTCTCCACTTGTTTCTCAGCCAGATCGGTAGTGCCTGCGCTATCGTGGTGATATTATTTGATGCATTGAGTTCATAAGGTGCATCTAGGGTCTTAAATACTATTAGTGCCTTTTCTACTTTGTTAGCGAAGGTTTTAATGCTAACAGGGTTGTCTGCGAGTCCGCCTGATGTTATTCCCCTTAAGGTTTGTCAGATAATCTTCAGAGGATGACCGAATTCCCTGCCCAGGGTTTGCCATACAGTCGTGAATCCTCCTTCAATACCTGGTATTGTTTCACGATGTCGTATGGTGGCCCCCCTGTATAGACTTGTAGATATTTAAGGCACTCCGCCAGCATGAGGTTTTTTGTTAAGATTTCATTGCTGTACATGCGCCAGATTTGCAGATATTCCTCCGGCTTACTACCATCGAACTTGAAGGGCTCCACTGGCGGCAGCTCGATCCTAGTTTTCAGCGCATCAATGAGTGTTGCCATTCCCATTGCTTGTACTTCCAGGGCGCTCAATGGTAGGGATACAGACTCCTTTGATGTTGGGTGCAGTTCACCTATCGGGCCCGTCGACTTTCCCTGGGTGGGATATATCATCGGGGGTAACAGTCCCCTCAATATCTCTGTGACGCACGATTTGTTTGGATCTGAGGGGGTTGGGGTTCTTGTTTTTGGTTGTGTATATTGCGGATACTGTAATAGGGTAATTTCACCCTGCCCCCCCCCCCCCCCCCACCGATGTTATGTTTGGTACTGGGGTTGATGTTATTATATTGGGACCCATACACCTATCTTATTGTATCCCTGCATGTTATAGTCATTCTGGTGTGCAGGTACCGGTATAGGCCTATCAGGTTCTTGCCTACTGACCAGTATGTATGCCGCGACCTCCGGGTCTAATCCTGTCATTCGCGCTACCCTATCGCCTACACGATCTCTCCCAGCATGGCCTATAGTATGTGCAGTAAGGCCTACAGTATGTCCTGCAGTCTGCCTGTGTCCTCTCGCCATTAATTGGTTGTGGTGGGGTGCCCATAGCCCCCCCACCCCCACCTGTCACCTCTTGCTTCGCCCCCATGTTCCCTTCCAGTCGATGCGTTAGTTCTACCCTCACTCTAACCTCACTTTATTCACCCCTGCTCCTCCCTGTGCAACTGCGTGGCCTTGTAAGCTCTCACTAGGCAAATTGCCTGTTTCCCCTACATTTATATTAATTGCACCGCTAATGGTCTCGCCCTGTTGATTTGTTACGTTATTAATTATATTATTTTGATTAATTCCGCCGGGGTTATTTATTATATTGTAGTCCGGATTATTATTTAAATTATTTTGATCAACAATATTTATATTATTTAAATTATTTTGTTCACTGTTATTTACATTATTACTTAAATTATTTTGTGCACCAACATTAGAATTATTACAGGCCAAAATATTATCTCCTGCAAGAAAAGTTTTGTTAGTATTAGGGTTATCTATTACGGTACTATTAATATTAACTTCATTAAACGTATTGTTATTACCCCCCCCCCCCCCCCCCCCCCCCCCCCCGCCCGTCCGGTCACACCACCGGTCTTGGGTCTGTCGTCCGGTACCTGTAAGTGGGGTATTAACAAAGGTTTCCATCACCTCTGGTTCCTCATAAATACTACCCGAACCAGCCTCGCTCTCCGATAAACCCATTTTTGCCAGTTCTAATCGGCGCTTCTGTTTCGCCTGGTATTGCATTAACACCCTCAACCGGGTATGCATATCATCCCGCAAACGTTTGCCCGCCCTCTCTCTTTCTCTATCCTCTATAATACTCTGGTTGGCTAATTCTGCCTCCCTCGCCTCCCACTCTCTACGCTCGTTCACCTCTCTCATCTCCTGCTCTCTGCGCTCGTTCACCTCTCTCGCCTCCCACTCTCTGCGCTCATTTGTTTCTCTCTCAATTATCTGCCCGTTCTACTAATTTTCCCGCGTTTGCTGGGATTCCTACTAACCGACGACACCGAATCTTCAGGGTTAACCTCGGATTCGCTGTTGTGTGGATCCGCCCATCCCACTATCTTAATCCCCCTCGCATCTACCAGATAAGGCCCT
>JAUCBJ010001331.1:0-56367 GCA_032718475.1 Nemertoderma westbladi
TATAATTCTATAGTGTCAGTCGGGTCCGTTTTTTGTAGTAATAATTTTGACTTGCAGTTGATCGTGTATTGTGTGTGTGTACTGTAGAAGTTTGATGTAGAGTGGTGGTGCGTGTTCACGGTAGTGACTGCAGGTGATCGCTCTCCATTGTTTATTAATTTTGGTTTTGATAGGTTTAATGTGCGTTGTTTTGGCGTTCCCCCAGGGAAACTGTCCCCATAGGGAAACTGTCGTTCGTTGAACTAGAGTTGTTAACCCTATTACCACTGGGGAGGGGGGGGGGGGGGGGGGGGGGGGGGAATCGGCCCATTCCTAGTTTTTAATTGCTGTATCTATGTAACCACATTATGTACCAGCCCAATTTTTTACGATAATTTGTCTAATTTAAGGGGGGGGGGGGGGGTACACCCCCCTATGGACCTTTTTTGCAAATGGCTGTAATTTCTGCTTGTGTGTAATTTTGTATATTTTATACCTTTCGGGGGATTAACATATGGCCAAAGATTGGGTTCAAAAAATTTTTTTTCAAATTTGCATCGCCCTCTAGTGGCCACCAGCGAAATTGTCAATTTCACTAAAAACACTACTAGTCTCACAATTTTGGGCGAGAATTTTCGAAACTTGGTTTTTCTGAATCAGCATCCTCGGCTCCACAAAACTTATCGGTTACATTTTTTATTTAGGTCTTAAATATTTTTTAAATATTATTAACTAATATTAATTATTACTTAATAGATATTAACTAATTTCAAGAAATTAATATGGCACAATTCAAAATTCTAACCGATAACTTTTGATCAAAATCCGAAAAGAAATCAAACAAAAAAAAAATTTCGAAAATTGGTTAAGAAATGGCTGAGTAGTAGTATTTTGAATGTGAAAAATACAATTCCGAGATAAACGCATTTAAAGTTTAAGAACAATATATTTCAAATGTTCCCGCTATTTTCAGTACTGGTATCTCCTTTTCTTTTCCCATTGGTTATCCCCTATCCATATTTTGTGATTTCTCAATGGATTTCATGAAATTTGGTTCAAAAAAACCCCTACCCACTTTTAACAACCTGTTAAAATAATTTTAGTGTGCTTGCCAAAAAACACTTCGCGCAGCACGTGAACAAATTTCATTTTGGCGTATTGATTTGATCGCATACTATTTCGTCATTTAGTAATAAATAGTCATGGAATAATGAGATAACCTTAAGAAACATTCAAAGTTATATAAAAATTTACACATAATTTTATAATAAGCCTTTACACAGAACATTAAGCTTTGCGCAGCACGTGAAACCTTCGCGCAGCACGTGAGACATTTGCGCAGCAGGTGAAGGTTTCACGTAGCACTTAAATTCTTCATAAAGCACGTTAATTAATCGAGCACCTCGGAAAGCTTTTTGATCAGAATGAGAAGCCTTCACGCGGCACATGAAAAGTTCATGCTGCACATGAAGACTTCGCGCAGCACGTGAATTATTCTCAGAGCCTGCGGAATTTAAAAAAAATAAGTTTATGGTTGTTTCCCAGAATAATTATTACTAGCTATTGTTATATGATGGTTCACATTTGTTATTACTAGTAGACAACTAGTCCATTAGACAACTGTTCAGTATGTAATACAAAACTCACAAATATCTATTAAATATATATTAATTAAAATTTGACGGACATGTTGACAGACAGACAGACATACAAACAGACAGACAAACTGAGAGACAGACTGAGATACAGACATAGTGATTAGATAATTCCAAATATTAAAACAGACATCGACATTATGAAAAATCCTAACAGTAAACATTTCAGATTGCTTATTTTATGCCCTTTTTAATATTTTGATGGACAGACAGACAGACATACAGACGGAAAACCAGCCATTACTCGAGAAGTAAAAGAGATCTCGCTAAGCCGTTTCCAGATTTGAAATCCGCATTAAATTCTACTCTAGATGAAATAAAAAAACAAAAAATGAAAATTTTGACCTGAGGGGGGGTGTACCCCCCCCTTAATGGCGCATCTTTTGCAAAAAACGGCGTTGCAATTAGATTTCAACTTTTCGATGTAGATGCCACCTCAAAATTTGGTCCCCAGCAGAAATTTTTGTTGAAATTTTCGAATTTTACAAGGTCATTTGTGAGTTACTAGTAATTCTTTATGTTGGGGCTTTTTTTATTGATACTGATTCATATGGAGCACTATACTACTCTATATAAGTAGGTAAGGGAAGTGGTACGTCATTTTTGGTGCACTAAAATTAGGGCGTGGCACAATTTTCAAAATTGCAATATTCGTTAAATACTCCGAAGTTTTGATTTCAATGCATTTTTATGGGTTTTCTGGCCCCCTTAATCGATTGAAAGTAATTAGAAGACTCAATTCTTAGTGGTACATCATTTTTGGTGCACCAAAATTAGGGCGTGACAAGTAGGCGTACTTCAAATTTTCAAAATTACGATATTCAGAAAATACCACAAGGTTTTCATTTCAACCCATTTTTATAGGTAATCTAGACCGCTGAATCGATTGAAAGCAATATTGAAGCTTCAAGTCTTAGTGGTACACATCATTATTGGGACACCACAATTAGGGCGTGGTACTTTTTCAAAATTTGAATAAGTGACACTGCCTACTTTTGGTGCACCAAAAATACCGAACCACTAAGTCATCAGGCTTTTATAATACTTTCAATTGATTCAGCGGTCCAGAAAAACTATAAATGTGTGTTGAAATCTCAACTTTGGTTTATATTCTGTGTTCGCGCTTTTAGACCTTTAGCAGTTTAACCTGCCAAATTTAGGTGTCTTCTAGGTTATAAATCGACTTTAGCCTATAACAAGTATTTGATACACATAAAGTTACATTAGCCGAAGCCAGCCTATGCGCGATCATTCACCCACGGTTAAGGGAGACTGGATTCGGATGCTCTGAACTTATTGCAGTGTAGGCCTACTGTACTATTCGATTGATCGTTAATATATAATCTCTGACAAATATTATTCACTTTCGGGAAATATTAACAGTTCCTTTAGGACGTGGCGCTCTAAGTATGTAAACAGAGTTATGACTTACACTAAACACAACGGGATGGCTAATGATTCACGTATAAAGCGCATTCTTTAGGAAATGCTTTGTTATCTATCACACTCATGCACAATACCGCACACTGCTGCACACTGATCTGCCGACCTTCACTAATTTTAATCATATATAAGGAGAACAGCAACTGACACATGTAGGGTCTATGAAATAGCATTCAATTCACTCCAAAACCACTATAATGTGAGTCACAGTTGCTATATGTAACCGGTCTCTCTAACCTTCAGTATATCAAGAAGGTTGGGGTTTTCTGATTATTTATCGATATTCTCCAAATATAACAACATATCCATCAAATGATAACACTTAATAACCGACAGTAAATAGCAGTAAAATAATGCGGTGAAAGGTATGTATAGTATGATATGGGCTGATAACAGTTATACGTTTCTATGATCAAAGCCGTTCTAATGTTTGGCTAAAGTCTGAAACACAGAATAATTCCACAGCCGATGTTCTGGGCTCAGGAAAAAAGGTAAACAAAGACCATAATGCATTGCGCGATTTCCCGGAGGCTTCTGTGCAAATAAAATGAAAATCGCTCTGATTGGTCGAGCCGAACAAAGAACAAAGAAAAGCTCTACGTGGACATATCAGCTGATAGATGTCGTCATCTGAACTACACTGTATCAAGAGTATTTTGGCGTATTGCGGCATAAAATCGCTAGTTATGTCCGCTAAAGTACACATACAGAAAAATGGCTTTTTATGTCCACTAAAAAACCTACACAGTAAGAAAACTGCTTTTTATGTCCGCTAAAACACCTACAGAGTACTTTGCGGGAAAAATGACTAGCTAGATCCGCAAAAGCCTTTACACCGCTCCCAGAAAATGGGATTTAATTCTATAAAATATAAAAAATCACAGTTTCTAAAATATAAAAATACTCTAAACAGTTAGTCTTTCTTGCGCGGACGGCGTTTACGCAGTTTTTTGAGGCTAGCAAGAGTCCTTTTCTCTTTGGGGCGAGCCACTTTACTAGGAGGGCTATAACTCCTGGGTGAAGGGTGCAATACAATTGCATCGAAGGTTTAGGATTACGGTCAGTGTATCCGCCGGTCGAGGTACCTGGTTGATCGATATCAACTTCAGTAGAGCGAGGTCTAACGGCCTTCAGAGCGCGTTTTAGGACAGCAGCTCCTACTGGTCCCTGACGAGTCGTCTGAACGATAGCGGTAGGTGGACCGTGAGTAGTGAGAATTTCCTCGGTTTGATGATTCTTTTCAACTCGCGTTCTCGGGCTCTATAGGAATCGATATGCTTCTCCTTGAGCTGATTTTCTTCCGCTTGTCGTTGGAAGCATTCGTCTAAAACTCTTTTAGAGAGTAGGGTCACCCAAGTTCGATATCTTCTTAGAGATTCTGGATTTCCTGATCGAACTGAGATAAAACTAATTCGTTTACCGCTTGGACTTGCTGCGGCAATTTATGTTTCTCTAAACAATTGTAGGTTCCCTTTCTGATCTTTTGACGAATAGTGCCCAACGCATTTCGTACAACTCTCTCCTCCTCCTCGGTGACAGGTTGTATCAGGTTAAACCGGGACGATGATACAGTTGAATGGCGATATTAGATGTCCGCGTCCCAATCCGGCTAGGTAAGATGGGCAAATATTTAGGGAGCCCACAACCGGAGTGCCACCGACTAACTGCTCGGGTAACACTAGATCTTTGAACAGTGAGTACAGTTCGGGAGGATCTGTGATACTATTAGGATCAAGAGTCTGAGGTCTAACTAGGGAATGAGGAGGTCTGACCGAGTATTCAGGAACTCTGATCATAGGTTTATTTAAGGATCGTTTGAATCGAACGAGTGTAGTTGATACATCAAACAAGTTTCGCTCGAAACTCCCGTAAATATAGCGAGTAGAACCGTGTTTAAAGCAACGTCTCCGCGGATGTTTATGTCTTTCCGTTTGTTGGTTGGGTCTTGGGCATTCATCGCAATAATACCAAAGACGCACGTCTTGTAGGGGAAACGCGGGTGATATTTATTCGGTTTTACAATGTTTCTCTCAAGAATTCCAAATATACGTTGGAGTTACCGCGTTTATCAGGTTCTTTAACGTCTTCTCTTTCGAGTCGATTTCGAATAGAATTTTTGCATTCGATTTTCAGTTTATCGTTCCGACTCCGCTGGGTAGGATATTTAAATAGGGCCATTTCCCTTTCGGTGTCGACATCGTCCGTATCGTGTAAATCGATAGGATGACCAGTAGTTAAGAAGTCCATATGCGTACCATTACGATGCGTATAGCGAGCAGTGAATTTTCAATAGTCCAATTCACGAGTGAGTTGCTCCTGGGACATTGGCGGTTCGATATAACAACCATAGTCCTCTGTTGTAGTTGGACTAGCGTCGCTGCGTATTAAGCTATCACCAAATGCTTGCAACGGTAGAGTATATCGCTCCCTGATACCAAGATCATCTTCTATCAACTCAGTCATAGCTGCTATATGAGTTTATCAATATTATAATGAGTTTATAATTAGGCTAGCGGGCGTCTCTGCCTACCCCTCACGGCCCCCGGACAGCGCAAGATCCTCAGCGCTGATGTACTTTCGCCGATGTGCCTATCGCCAACATAGTAGCTGCACAACGACAATAATAACCAGCGTGAGTCACTCCACTGTCCGTCCCAAGGGCTAAGATTTACTTCAGGTTCTTACTGCAGAGTTAGGGCTACTTTCACAATTGCGACTCGCTACTGTAAACACACTTTAGTAGTAACATTCACCTATAAACGCACAAATTCCACACAACTGTCACAAATCATTCGGGCCATTTGTCCGTTAGTCAAGTGCCTTCCAGAATGCCACGTTATTATAGTGTATCCTTGGATACTACTAGCAGTGTGCTATTTATTCCTTATGCTATTCAATGGGGCAAGCCTTTATTGTTCTTTTAACTCACTTCTAATTCTAGCGTGGTTGTTGCCATGGTGACATTATGGAAAGCTAGCAGTAGAATTAGGGTAATTCTCATGCATACAGATCTGGGATGCTATTTAATAGTAATTCTTTAATTGTGAATATTCCTCTTTATACATGATTTTGTGAATTTTATCGGCTATTGACTATATATTGGAGATTCTCGCACACTAATATACTTAATAGGGTGAATCTCCGCTCCCATGATCTATTAATTAATGGAATTTTGGGAATGTTATAAATTGCATAAAAATGACAATTTATCAAATTCATTAAAAGATATGAATTTAAATTTATTCCCGTAAATTTTATTATTTAATATTAAATAGACACAATTTTATTCCAGAGCATGTCTGGGGACTAGGATCCTGAATTCTAGGAAATTTGTCCTTTTAAGAGTATCGGTAAGTGCTACGATATCTTAATCGACTAGAATGTTAAAGGATCTAAATTTGAACAGATTTTGATTTATAGATTTTCTAGAGTTAACTTGTAAGTATTTACTCTATTGTATTTGTTTGACAGATTTTATAAATATTAATAGTTAATATTTAAGATGGGCACCGGTTTATTCCAGAACTTTTCTGGGGACGTTAACCACTGATTCTAGAATTTTGTCTTTCAAGTATATCGGTGGGTGCCGCGATATCTTAATCGACTAGAATTACAGATGGTCAAAGGGTTTAACAGATTTATTTTGCGTTTTATGCTACTGTTAAAAGGACATCACGCTACTATATGTATTATTTAATATACGGTATGAGAGCAATATTGCAGAAGCAATGTCAGTGAGAAGAGGCAAGTCGTTTCCAAGGTCTACCCAGAGCTTGGTTTAGCCGAGACACGCGGATCTGAATTTTGCATTCCTAATACTCTACTTACCAATAATACTTGAATATAGTAGGAGCTTTATTGTACTTTAATAAGTACGGACATTTCATCTTACTGTAGTCACGTATTTATAATGTAATACTGACAGTAAGGAAAGAGAAAAGAATTATCTCTCGCCGTTGCACTAAATATATAATATAATATAAGTAAGTAAGTAATAAACACTAATATATATTGCACTAATCTACTAAATAATCGCTAAAATAACATTCTACTAAATAAAATTAAAGAAAACGATTATAATAAAATTACATAATAATACATACCTAAATATAAAATAATAAAAACAAATATAAAATAATATAGTCACACACCCACTCCAGACGCTGTTACGTTGGGGAGTCCCTAGATGTTTGTTGGATTAGGGAGGTGGTCGTGGGAAGAGTATCTTGCCTTCCATAGTTTCCGGAGAGTTCTCTGTCTCTTTCCAGTAAACATAAACGACCAAGTGGGCGATTGAGCTGCTGTGTCTCGTGGACAATTCCCGGTTTCTTAAAGTTACGTCGCATGACGACGAGTTCTACCGATTGCACCAAACCATCATCCGAGATATGAGTCTCGATGATACGACCTGTCTGCCACCGCTTACGTGGAAGATCTGAATCCACAATAAGGACCATGTCTCAGGTGCTGACGTTTTCTTGCTGCGCAAACCACTTAGTTCGAAGTTGTAGCGTAGGCAGATAATGTTTTTCGAAATGGTCAGCGAAATGACGGGATAACAATTGCATAAGTTGCCAAGTTTGCCGGCAGTATTCGTCTCCGTCCGTGATTTCCGATCGTGGGAGCATGGCTACAGGTTTCTTCAGTAGGAAGTGCGCGGGTGTTAGCGCTTCCAGGGAATCGGGACTCGATGAGACTGGCATAAGCGGTCTCTCGTTGAGATAGGCGGCGATTTCCTCCATTAACGTCCGCAAAAGTTCGTCGGTGAGATACGCGCGGCACGGCACTATAAAGTGAAATGCTGTTTTCACGCTCCTGATTAATCTCTCCCAACTTCCTCCCCACCAAGGGGCGTCGGCAGCGTTGAAGGTCCAGCTAGACGCTGTTACCCTTAGCTGATCGTCCACCTGTCTTTGGTTCCAATCTTTGACGTAAGCCTTGATTTCGTTGTTGGCACCAATGAAGTTCGTTCCCTTATCGGATCTCATCGTGTTACTAGTTCCAAAGCGAGCGATCTGTCGGCGTAAGCTCAATATGAAGCTATTGGTAGATAAATCGTTCACCATATCGAGATGGATAGCTCTACAAGTCATACAGACAAAGATGACACACCATCTCTTGACTATAGTCCTAGCATGATATACTTCAATAGGGCCAAATAAATCCACACCGGTATTAGTAAAGGGTGGTTCATAGAACCTTACTCGTTCCCTAGGTAGTTCTACTGAATGCTTTCCTACAGGGTATGCAGTTCCTAAGAACTTGGTTCAGAGCTCTACGGGGTTTATGAAAATAATAGCGAGGTCGAATTTCGCTAAGAACTCGTTCTCTACCATCATGATAAAGCTTACTGTGAACATCTACAATCATCTTGATTTGTATTTCAAGATTTCTAATGAGTATGGGAAACTTAGTGTCAAAGGATAATGGAGCATTAGTTAGTCTTCCTCCAACACGTATTAACCCATCTATCATTGTGCTAGAGAAACGATCCCTTAAGCGCATCTGTGGATTTCTCAACAACAGGAAATACTTATCGGAATCCTCATAGCATTGCAGAAGTCTCAGTATCAGCTTATTGGTTTCTTCATGCTCCTGGTAACTAATCTTCTCCTTCAGAAACCTGTCGGATATCTTGTATTTGGGAAGATCTTTAACAACGTGGACGTGCGCAGATGTCGGTGGAGCGGTATCACTAGCGATCTTCGTCCTGGAGTAGTGATGATGAAAACATCGCTTTAAATATGTAACGGCCTTACAGAGCCGATTCCAGGAACTATAGTGATGTATCGCTCTCTGCAGGAGAGGAGAGAGTCCTTGCGAGACGTCTGGTATTCCAGATTTCCAATCTCTCTCTCTGATTTCCACAACAGACTTATTTGTGGCTGTGGGTTTCGGATCCAAAGCGTCGTCTCCGGAAGTGTGTAGTACAGACAGATCTATCGCGGGTTTAAATAACTTCGATTTACTCGCTCGGGTTTTAGGTTTGACTTTCTCCGCTCCCTTGGCCTGTCTAATCTCCGCCGTAGTAAGATGAGGAGGCCATTCATCCTCTTCTTTGCTTAGGAAGTCGGGTCCACCTAACCAGTCTGGAGCATCTATCAGTTCTTGTGGAGTTGCTCCTCTGGAGGCGATGTCGGCTGGATTAATCGTTCCAAGGCAATGTCTCCATTGATCTATCTTCGTGCGACTAAGTATAATGGCTACTCTGTTGGTAACGAAGACGCTGAACTGACAAACTTCATTGGTTATATACTCCAACACGAGTAAAGCATCGGTCCAATAGACAGTTTTCTCCAGTGGATAGTCTATCTGTTCTGTTACATTCCGGCCGATGGCTGTAGCGTATAGAGCCGCTTTTAACTCCGCTCGAGGAACTTTCAACTTGTTGTTTATCAAGGCCTTAGAGGTAACCAGGGCGACCTTGATTCCATCCGGAGTTTCAACTCTCAGGTAGGCTACTATACCTATTCCCATATCGCTGGCGTCTCCAAACACTTGGAGTTGATAGGAATACGTAGGGAGAACGTGACCAAAATATGAACGGGAAATTATAAAGTTCTCGATGGATGGTAGAGAATCTTCCCATTTCATCCACTTCTTTAATAGTTCTCCCTTAAGTGGATCGTCCCATGAGTGGTTTTCAAGCCACATTTGTTGTACTAAACTCCGAGCAATCAATATAACTGGGCTAATAAATCCCAATGGATCGAAATAAGTGCTCAGGATACTTAGACAAATCCATTTAGTCCGAACTGGATTATCTCGCTGTTTTAGCTGGAAAAACAGGATATCTCTCTCTGTGTCCCATTTCAAACCAAGTGTCTTGGTTTCTGGAAGATCGTCCTTGATTAGGTCTAGATCTTTAACCCCTCGGTCTACTACCGGGATCGATTCCAGAAACTCACGGGAGTTGCTGGTGAATTTAGTTAATCGAAATCCACCTTTTTTCAAGCACTCTACCATTCCTTTGGCGACATCAATGGCTTCTTCCACCGATGGGAGGGACTTTAAATTGTAGTCCATGTATATATCCCGTTTGATGTTGTCGATAACCTCTTTGGAGAAGGCGTCCTGGTTGTCATCAGCAGTGGTACACACTACTGAGCAGGCGTTTGAAGGGCTCGAGATGATCCCAAATGCCTGGATGGTCATCCAGTACTCCATCGGCTTCTGGTTGATGTCTCCCTCAGGCCACCACAGAAATCGTAGGCTGTCTCGATCCCTATCCAGCGCCTTAACTTGTAAGAACATGCCTTCTATATTGGAGGCGAAAGCGATTGAATATTGTTGTAATCTTAAGAGTATTCCCAACAAGGATTGGAGTAAGTTGGGTCCTGGCAACAACTCGGAATTAAGGGATTGGCCCATGTAGAGGGCGGAGCCGTCAAATACTACCCGGACTTCATTGGGTTTACCGGGTTTGGGAACGTAATGATGTGTTAAATAGTACGTTCTCTCAGTTATGGGTGTTCCTTCCGGTACTCGCTACGCATATCCCTTGTCAATGAATTTCTTCAGCTGGGTCTTGTACATCTCCTTAGCTGAAGCATTTGCCGTAAGGTGTCGATGTAGCTGTGCAATTCTCTTCTCCGCCAAGGGTAGGTTGTTTATAAAATTGGGTTCTCGCCTTCGGAAGGGCAGACCAATCTCATATCTACCTTGATCTTTAAGAAAATGTGTAGTCGTTTCTTGTATCTGCTTGGCTCTTTCTTCTTCTACCGATAGGGCCTTATCGTAGGAATTGGGCTCTACAGCCTCTTGAGTAAAGAATCGTACGGCGTGTTCATCACGAGTCTTCGCGTTGTAGCGATCTATCACTTCATTCAGTTCGTCGTTGTAGTCGACTTGTCCTGCTGGATGAATGAGGTGACATAGGTTCACTTGGTTTTGCCAAGTTTCGTTTTCCGTAAGGAGGTCGATGGTATTCTCCTCGTCGAAGAGTTGGTGGATATCGTCATTATCTGAGGAGTATGGTGTTCCCTCAGTTGTGTCGTCTACCTCACTGATCTCCTCTTCCCATTCACTTACCTGGTAGACCCATTCTTTGGGTAACCTTTCCATGAGAGTTCTACGGGAAGGGCCAGTAAAGTACCAACCTACTCTAGTTCTTCCCGCATAGGTTTGTAGTGGTTGCGGTTGAGCAGGCCGTTTCTCCAATGTCTCAAGCGCCTCATGCGCATTTTGGCCGATGAGTATTTGCACTCCAGGGTAGTCTGTGTTGAATCTAGGTATCTTATGCTGCTGGGTGAAGTCGTCCTCATCCCAGTTATAAGGTTCCACTTGGCTGGTAGCGAAGTTCTTTATCGCCACCATTTTTACTAACCTTATACTGTGTTCTCCTAGTTCATCCTGGGGGGTGGACAACGCGCCTACATAGTAGTCTGTAGCTACTGTAGATTTCCAAACCTGCATAATTCCTGAAAGGTTTAACTTAGTTCGGAACTTGGGTTGTCCAGCAAAGATGTCTTCGGCTAGTTCTTTGTCGATGAATGTTCCTGTGCTGCCGGAGTCAAGGAGGGCGTTCACTATATAGCTCTTTTTTAACCCGTGGACTCTCAACTGCACTACGGGAAATTCCCGGATTCCTACGTTGGAAGTTGGCGCTTTCCAAGATGGTTGTCGGTCTGGAATAGTTAGGGGGAGCTCACTATCAGTTTCAGTCTCATACGTAAGTGCTCGATACACTGCAGTGTTTATTAGATAACAGGATTCGTTTTCGTCGGAGAATTCATCCGTGTAGAATCCTTCCATCTCAGAACTGAGGTCAGTGTCGTTCACATCACTGAATTGGACATGTAGTTCGGGCTCACTTACCTGACTCGTGCGGGTTCTTTCAAATTCTGTGTGCAGCAAGATATGATGTTTCGCGCCGCACTTAGCACACCTAGCATCTGAGTAACAGGTCCGCCGTTGGTGTCCTCGTCTGAGACAATTATAACACAACCGCTTATCCCACATGACATCACATCTATCCTTTAGGGATTTCTTTAAGAATTCATCACACCCACTCAAGCGATGGGGCCCGTCACACAATACACATTTGGGCTTGATGTTACTTACCTTACCTTGTGTGGTGTTGTGCACACTTGTTCTCTCCTCGGGCTTTCTTCCATGAATTCTCTTAGAGACGTGGGAGGAGTTTTTGTTGTCTGTTCTCTCCTGTCACTGGTTCGAGACTTAAATTTACTTACGTCTTTAGGTGCGTTGTTGACATAGTAAGATCTTTCGGTGTCTTTCCCGCTGTTCTCCTCGTGGGAGGTTTGGCTTTTGCCGTCGTCGGTATAACACACTGGTGTTACCTTTCGCCTAGAAACGGAATTTTTACTTACCTCACTTTCAGGAGTCTTCTCTCTAGACTGTTTTAGGAGTTGTAATCTTACCTCTCGGTTTAAGAATGACAGAAGGTCCGTCATGGTTGGATCTCTATGTTGTTGGTCCATCAAATAGAGAACCTTTTTGTCCCAGTGAGTACCTACTTCACTCTTTGGCAAAGCTGATGCTAAGGCTCCTACAACCATAGAATTCTGGTATTCATGAGACTTACTTAACCAGTCTAGTTGTCTACAGATCTCCTGAATCTCATCGGAAAACTCTATAATCCCGCTGCTAAGGAACTTTCGGGGCGCTACCAATTTTGCATACAAATACCTAGCTATGTTATTCCTATTACCATACCTGATGTTTAGTGTATCCCAAACTTGTCTTAATCCATCTGGATGTCCAATAAACTTTAACGCCATTAACTTGGGAGATCCTTCCAAGGACTCGATGAGGAATCTAAGTTTCTCTCCGCTAGATAACACAGAGTTCTGTATGTTATCTTTGTAACATTCATTAAAAGGTAACCATTTCATCTCATCTCCATTAATCTTGACGATCTCTCCCACCTTTACCGCTTGACGGGCTTCGGTTCTAGCCATTTGACGTGTAAAACTTTCTTGGGCCATAGTGTTATTTAATATCGAGTTATCAGTATATAAATTTCTCGGATTATGATCAGGTCTATATGGAATATCATTGTCAACAGGTTTATAACTACCCTTAATAGGGTTTACTATAGGAGTTTCTACTTCACTAGCAGTATAGATGCGTGTAGGCTCCACACCTTGCGCATGAAATACTTCAGACCTAACAGGTTGACACATTGTTACAGGGGGTGGTGGTATACCCTTTTGTGTATTTACTAATTTATCGCGTTCTAATGCGATACTCTGCTGCACTTCTTTCAACTCTAACCTACTTTCCCTTACTGTTCCCTTGAACTGTTGAACAGTCTCCTGCATCTGCCCGAGCAGGAGATCCATCCCCCGCCGTCTCTCATCCACCCACTCGACCGCCGAAGTGGGAGCCGCCAACATATTAGCGGGTAGACGAGGGACAACGGGCGACAAATCATTGATATTTCGCTCGGAGTCCAGGACAGGAACTGTCTCAGGGGCTGTTCTGCTGGGCACAGGTAGTTTAGTGCTGTGCAAAGGGAATTTAGAGTTGGGCTCTGGAAGTACAGGGGTCTCTATCACAGAGGGGGTGGCTTCGAGAACAGGCCTAATTATTTCAGGCTCATCTACTATAGTAGGGAGTCTTTCTATTCTAATAATTTGGTCTGTGGATTCTGTGCTACCTAAGTCTGTGCTAGCTAGTTGCCTTCTCACAGCTGAGGGCAGATTAGGCAATTTCTGACGGTGGGGCATTCTTCTACGCCTGCTGGGACGAGATCTATTTCCTCCGCCTTCAGGATCAGTGGTATCGCCTTCATCTGATGATGTAAAGCCCTGTCGCTTGGGGGTGGATCGACTTATCATCTGCCACTGAGTAGCTGTTCTCTGTTTATCTATGTAGTCTTGCTTCTCTTGCAGATTTTCCAACACTAGTTGGGTGGTCTCTTCAGATGCTCTCCGTTCTGCTTCTGCCACTGCTATCTTTCTTTCCGCTTCTGCCACTTTTCTTTCTGCTTCTGCTGCTGCCACTGCTGCTTTTCTTTCCACTTCTGCCGCTTTTCTTTCCGCTTCTGCCGCTGCCTCTGCCGCCTTTCTTTCCACTTCTGCTGCTGCCTCTGCCGCTTTTCTTTCCACTTCTGCCGCTGCCTCTGCCGCTTTTGTTTCCACTTCTGCCGCTTTTCTTTCCGCTTCTGCCGCTGCCACTGCCGCTGCTGCTGTCTTTCTGTCTTCTATACGTTTTTTCTTTACTTGTTCTTCTTGGACCCTAGCGATGCGGCTGCTTTCATCAAATTTAGCTTGGTTTGCAGCTAACATTTCCGCATCTATTGTGTCCAGCACAAACTTGGCTCCTTCACTATTAGGGCGAAGTCCAGCCAGCCTTCTCCTCAACTCTTCGTCACCTAGAAATCATTGATAGTCTGACAGATAGATGTCAAGAGTGTCCTTCTTCTGCGGTTTCTCTGCTGTCGATTCGCTTTCCACTTGAGAAAAGGTAGCGTCTGTTGATTCTCCGTGGGTTGAGTGCTCAGCCAGCTGAAATTTCCACTGGGCCGTTCCTTGAACCTTGAGACTCACCCGCTGGAACCAAGTCTTTACGGCAACTTGCAATGACGTGTCTTGTCTTCTTTTCGAAGCTTCCTCAAAGGCCGATAGGATTAGTCTGATTCTTAGAATTCTTTCTCGAACTTGATAAAGCAGCTCTCCCTGCTCTTGAGGTCCCTGGGGTTGTTGAAACAGTTGTTCCTCTAATCGCTCCAAAGAGCTGAAGAATCCCTGTACATATCCTGCTGCCGACCTCTTCCATACAGCTGGATCACTAGTGTCTTTTGTCACTCCCATCCTGTGTAAGTCTTCCCAGGCAGCTTCCGATAAGTTAAACGGGTGTCCGGGTCCGGGGAAGTTCCATTGCGACTCGACAATAGACTTCAGTTCCTCCCTTGTGTATCCCGCATAACTGTCCTTGG
This sequence comes from Nemertoderma westbladi, assembly GCA_032718475.1. Classification (NCBI taxonomy): domain Eukaryota; kingdom Metazoa; phylum Xenacoelomorpha; order Nemertodermatida; family Nemertodermatidae; genus Nemertoderma; species Nemertoderma westbladi. The sequence continues at coordinate 14,983 of JAUCBJ010001331.1, forward strand.
TCGATCGCTTACTTCTCGCCCAATCGATTTGGTGTTCCTCCACCGCAATCAATACCCTAGTGAGTACGGCTGCAGGAAGAATGAGAAGGTGATCCGAATAAACCGCATCTGCCATTTTTGCTCCGCGCACGGGTGTCAGCTCTACAGTATCCGAACTACTGGAGCTGTCGGGCCGCTGAGAAATAAGTTCTCGGCTCGGGTGTTGCTGCTGTTTAACAGCTGCTTCTTGGTCCCGCTTGACTTGAGCCCTAGTGCCTATGATAGACCTACGGTGCTGGACTAGCCTAGGGTCTGATACTACTACTGGAGGGATGACCTTTCTTACAGTAGGAGGTGAGTTGAACTTCGGTCTCAAACGTTCAGCACTCCTATCTGGGTCACAGATGGTTGTATCTAGGAGACTGTCTGACAGGTTTTGCTTTGTGTCAGACATGTTTGTTTATACAGTTGAATGCCTACTGCTATAATTACAGTTAAAGCAAGTCTAGTAATTCAGTATCACTGTTAGCCTAGTAATTAATTACCGATATCGTTACTCTGTGTAACGTGATATATATACACAATATATTAGAATACCGGTATACACTTATAGTATATATAAGTATTATTACAGACTAGGTTTGTCACAGAATACCGGTATATAATTTCAGCTCAAGTATATATAAATATATAATAAGCCTACTGTGAATACCGGTATACAACTTACACTTATAATATATAAGTATAATTATAGACTAGAATTAATTACAGAATACCGGTATATAATTTCAGCTTAAATTTATAGAAATAAATATAATAAGCCTATTGTAAATACCGGTATGTCAATTATTTTAGAATAATTGAATTTCTGAATTTTTAGGGGTTACTTGGTTACTTTACTTTATTACCGTTATTTAAGCAGTAGTCCAACTGATATTAAGACCTAATTGATGTATAACAGGCCTACTGTTTTATAAATCGGTTTGAGTTGATTTATAATATATATATACCCGTATAATGGGTTTTTGTCAATGTTTGAAATAAATGTTATTATTTCTGGTAAGGAGTCACTTCACAGAAGCTAAACGCTCTCAGTGGAGTGCTACTTATTATTGTATTGGACACTAAAACAAATAATTCTACTTGCCTAAGTTACTTATTACTACAAATTATGTACAATTGCGGGGTGAGATTACAATCTCTAAATAAACACAAAAATTACACGTACAAATTTTTAGGGTTAATTTTACAAGAAATCTACAAACCAGCCTAACAAGGGGTTAGAATTTCTGGTTATTACAACGGACAGGATACTACGGTATTTGAAAATAATAAAGCAGTAGTAAATATATTGCGTTGTCTAGATAGGAAAAATACCACCGTCTGACAACTTATAGCCGTATCGCTATAAGTACTATGTTATGTACCCGGAGTGTTCCTACCTAGAAGTTAATTACCACAGCCTACTATAGCTAACGTGCCTATTAACCACTTTACAACACAAATATACTGCCTACACACTAATTACCTTCGGAAAGCACTGTACACTAAACCCTAAATTAGGTACAAGTACTTATACAACAAATAACCAGCAGTTAAAAATACTTGTACAGCTAAAAGAACCACGGTATCTGCCGGAGTGACTAGAGCATAAAATCACCAGTCTTTACCTATGCCAAACAGCCCTGATGTAGTACCGGGGTTAATTTAACTATAACGGTATGTATAACAAGCACAATTACTGTAGGAATAAACTTGGAGTGGTGAATGGGTTTAGGGTTAATTTTACAAGAAATCTACAAACCAGCCTAACAAGGGGTTAGAATTTCTGGTTATTACAACGGACAGGATACTACGGTATTTGAAAATAATAAAGCAGTAGTAAATATATTGCGTTGTCTAGATAGGAAAAATACCACCGTCTGACGACTTATAGCCGTATCGCTATAAGTACTATGTTATGTACCCGGAGTGTTCCTACCTAGAAGTTAATTACCACAGCCTACTATAGCTAACGTGCCTATTAACCACTTTACAACACAAATATACTGCCTACACACTAATTACCTTCGGAAAGCACTGTACACTAAACCCTAAATTAGGTACAAGTACTTATACAACAAATAACCAGCAGTTAAAAATACTTGTACAGCTAAAAGAACCACGGTATCTGCCGGAGTGACTAGAGCATAAAATCACCAGTCTTTACCTATGCCAAACAGCCCTGATGTAGTATCGGGGTTAATTTAACTATAACGGTATGTATAACAAGCACAATTACTGTATGAATAAACTTGGGGTGGTGTATGTTATGAATAATCGCATAAACTCTGAATAATAAATATTACGCTACCCGTACAGACTCCACAAACAAAATACAGACCAAACGCTGGCAGACTGCTATCAAGCCTAAATAAACTACAGTATATGCAGACTCTGAAATGGTTAGTTAGTATGCATTCTAACCGAGTAGTACGACTTATTCTTTCAAGGGGGATTTACCTTACAGCACTGGATGCCCCCACGTTCCTAACTAGTACTTTATCGGACATACTACACTCTACACACACTGCAATCTCTTCAGACCTAACAACAGCCAGACAACAATCCAGCCTACAAATTATTTATACAATCTGAGCAGGCTTACACGCCTTCTGCTCAATATTAACTTACAAATAAATAAAACTGACAGAAATAAGTAAAATCCCAATAAAAAAACAGGCGTCCCCGATTAAATATTAAGACCTACCGGTATATAATTATCAAAATTGAATAATACTGCTGTACCTGTACTGTTGTAAGTACCGGTTCGGGTGGTTAGGCAGTCAGGCCTACTTGTTACCGGCCGACCGGTACTTTTACCTTTATTGCCTACGTTGCAATAAAGAAGCTATAACTGTTATTGTTCTTACCAGAACAATAGACAACTATATTTATTGCCTACACTGCAATCAGAAGCGTATAACTGTTATTGTTCGCACTTTTAGACCTTTAGCAGTTTAACCTGCCAAATTTAGGTGTCTTCTAGGTTATAAATCGACTTTAGCCTATAACAAGTATTTGATACACATAAAGTTACATTAGCCGAAGCCAGCCTATGTGCGATCATTCACCCACAGTTAAGGGAGACTGGATTCGGATGCTCTGACCTTATTGCGGTGTAGGCCTACTGTACTATTCGATTGATCGTTAATATATAATCTCTGACAAATAGTATTCACTTTCGGGAAATATTAACAGTTCCTTTAGGACGTGGCGCTCTAAGTATGTAAACAGAGTTATGACTTACACTAAACACAACGGGATGGCTAATGATTCACGTATAAAGCGCATTCTTTAGGAAATGCTTTGTTATCTATCACACTCATGCACAATACCGCACACAGCTGCACACTGATCTGCCGACCTTCACTAATTTTAATCATATATAAGGAGAACAGCAACTGACACATGTAGGGTCTATGAAATAGCATTCAATTCACTCCAAAACCACTATAATGTGAGTCACAATTGCTATATGTAACCGGTCTCTCTAACCTTCAATATATCAAGAAGATTGGGGTTTTCTGATTATTTATCGATATTCTCCAAATATAACAACATATCCATCAAATGATAACACTTAATAACCGACAGTAAATAGCAGTAAAATAATGCGGTGAAAGGTATGTATAGTATGATATGGGCTGATAACAGTTATACGTTTCTATGATCAAAGCCGTTCTAATGTTTGGCTAAAGTCTGAAACACAGAATAATTCCACAGCCGATGTTCTGGGCTCAGGAAAAAAGGTAAACAAAGACCATAATGCATTGCGCGATTTCCCGGAGGCTTCTGTGCAAATAAAATGAAAATCGCTCTGATTGGTCGAGCCGAACAAAGAACAAAAAAAAGCTCTACGTGGACATATCAGCTGATAGATGTCGTCATCTGAACTACACTGTATCAAGAGTATTTTGGCATATTGCGGCATAAAATCGCTAGTTATGTCCGCTAAAGTACACATACAGAAAAATGGCTTTTTATGTCCACTAAAACACCTACACAGTAAGAAAACTGCTTTTTATGTCCGCTAAAACACCTACAGAGTACTTTGCGGGAAAAATGACTAGCTAGATCCGCAAAAGCCTTTACATTCTGAATCTCGTATTTTTCAATATTTGAAGTGCCACACCCTAATTTTGGTGGTCCAAAAAGGACGATCAGGCTTCGATAATATTTTCAATCGATTCAATGGTCCAGAAAACATATAAAAAAGCGTTGAAATTAAAAGATGGGGGTATTTTCCGAATATGGTGTTTTTCAAAATTTGAAGTGCCACGCCCACTTCTTAGGTGCGCAAAAAATAGCATCCAGTTCAATTTTCGGAAATGGAATATAATCACATTCGATTCAGCGTAGTGAATAACCTACTAATGCTAGCCAACAATGCCACACTATCAGTTTTTAGAATATCAAAAAAATGTATATTTTGTCCTGGGACTACTTCTATTTTTCATGAAAATTATTATACCCACCTTGTGAAATTTTCATTTTTTTGGATATGAAAATGTTCTTCGATAATTTTTTCACCTACAGCCCAAATTTCGTAGGATTTTATTGGATGATTACAAAAATACAGCGGGGAGGGCGAATCGACCCCCCGCCAGTGCTGCTAATGGTCTAAACACCCCAGTGGTAATGGTTAACCCTATTAAACCCACCTCAATATGACCCCCTCCGTGGTTTTTTTATTATAATTTTGAAACAAACGCAGTTGGGAATCTGAAATTTTATGACTTTTCCTAAAAATCTATTGTCTTCATAGTAGTGAAAACCGTTTTCAAAAATATTGGGTACTTTTCGAGTTATAGCACCATTTTTTAACCCTACTTTTGGCACTTTTTTTGAGACGTTTTTTGAAAATTACATTTCATTAAATATGAATTGTAACATCTCTATTTTTGATTTACACCGGTTTTTTGGTGTTAGAAATTGGATGGAATTCATATAAATTGATTTAGAAATTTCAAACTTGTTTTTTTCGGTGGGTGCTAAATTTTGGTGCCAGCACCAAATTTTGAAATAAGTCAATTTTGTAAATTGATTGTTTGAAACTTATTTTTTACTTAATTGGAGTTTTTTGGGGTTCTGGATTCGATGAAATATATACGAGTTGCACCAAGCGTATCAAACTTGTATTTTTCGGTGCTGTGTGCAAATTTTGGTGCTAGCACGAAATTTTGAAAATCCATTCAATAGATAAAATTGCTTGTGACAATTTATTTCTTGCGTTTTAGAGGTTTATGGCTGTTCTGAATTCAATGGAAAATATAATTATCGAACTAGACATCTCAAACTTGTATTTTTCGGATGTGGGTGCAAAATGTGGTGCTAGCACCAAATTTTGAAAACCATCAAATATATCAATTGATTGTGTAACCTGGTTTCTTGCGTTATACGGGTTTGTGATGGTTCTGAATTCAATGGAATCAGTAAAAATTTCATAAGAGTTATCAAACTTGTTTTTTTCGCCGGTGGGTGAAAATTATTGTGCCAGCACCAAATTTTTGAAAATATGCAAATTGATCAGTAGATAGTATCACCTTGTTTCTTGCGTTATACGGGTTTATGAGGGTCCTGAATCCGATGGAATCAATAAAAACAGCACTGGACATCGCAAACTTTTACTTTTTGGTGATGGGTACGAAATTTGGTGCTAGCACCAAAATTTGCCAAATTACGCCGAAAAATACAAGTAGCAATGATCTGGCATATTAGAAATGTATTCCATTAGAATCAGCGCCCTCGAAAACCTGAAAATGTGAATTTATAGCATCGTATAAGTGAATTAAAATTTTGTGTTCTAACTGAAAAGTGCTGGTTACTTGTTTTTTTCATTTTTTTCCTACGCAGAGAGGACTAAACAGCCATTTATAGTAATCATATCATTTTTAAATATTTTCCAATGTATTTTGCACCCTAGAAAACCTGTATTGAAAAATAATTAGCTGATTAGCAAATTAATTTAATTATATTTTAATACCATTAACTATGTACATTGGCATAAGATAAGTTTTAACATTTCTTACAAATATTATAAAACTCAATAGTGGTGCGAGTTAAAAACTCAAATCACGCAAATTTAAAAGAACCGGGTGTGTTGTCATAATATCTATCTCCATCGGTTATTCTGCTTGACTGGATCTGGATCTGGCTGCGGCTTTGCTTTTGGGGTGGGGGTGCTGATTGAAAGGGGGGTTGAAGGGGGAACTGTCCCCCCTTTTTACTTTGACTGATTTGCGGTCTTGTTAAATTTCTTGGATATAGTTGTTGTGATGCTAAAATTTAATTTGTCTTTGATAATGTATTATTTTGTTTCATATTGTTTAGACCATCAATTTTCATAATATTAGTTTTTGTTTATACATTTGCTTTATAATATATTATATAATTTGTATTTATTCATAAAATTGAATGAAACTGTTATCACTATTATTATCTTACTAGAACTACTGACACTAATGTGGAACAGCTAGGATATTTGCGCTTTGTTTATGTTTTAGTTTTAGTAACTATAGCTACCCCTTTCTATTGTTAGTTGTTAGTAGTTGTTAGGATTGCCTTAGCAGCCGGTGGTGTTGAAATATTCGTATGGAAATGGAGTCTGCATTTATAATATAGGGTGGCTCTAGGGTGGGTTCAGGGTCATCACTTGCTTTTTTTTCATAAATATTCGGTAATCTTAGATCTTTGTTCGCGCTTTCAGACCTTTGGCAGTTTAACCCGCCAAATTAGGATGTCTGTTAGATAATAAATCACTTTAGCCTATGACAAATATTTGATTCACTACACTAGTCGAAACCAATCTGTGCGCGATCATTCACCCGCTGGATATACCCGGGAGATTGGGTTCGACGGCTTAATCTTATTGCTATGTAAGCTTAATGTATTATTCGACTGACAGTATTATATAATCTCTGACAATATTATTCACCTTCGGGGAATATTAACAGTTCCTTTAGGACGTGGCGCTCTATCTATATAAACAGAGTTATGACTTAAACTACTCACAACGATATGGCTTAGTTATAATTCACATATATGGCGCATTCTTTAGGAAATGCTTCGTTATCAGTCTCACTCATACACAATGCTGCACAATACTGCACACTGATCTGCCGATCTTCACTGATTTTAGTTACATATAAAAGGAACACGGACTGACTCATGTAGGGTCTATCAAATAACATTAGATTCACTTCAAACCACTTTAACATAAGTCACAATCGTTATATATAACCTTCCTCTCTTACCTTCGGTATATCAAGAATATTGGGTTTTCGGGGTTATTTATCGTTATTCCAAATATAATAATTCATCAACCAAATTATGAAGTACCGACAGTAAATAGCAGTATAACAATATAAGGTATGCACAATGTTACACAATATGCAGTGTCAGTGTGTTGAGACAATCAGGTTTGTTGTGATAACGGATATATGTCCTTATAATTAAGCCTACTAGTGTACGGCTAAAACAGAAAAGCACAAAATACTTCCAAGCCGTTCTTTCCTTGGCTCAGGACTGAATGTAAACACTGCACATAGGCATTGCGTCATTTCTCGGAAATTTTCTGTACAAGGAGCCACAAAAATGCTCTGATTGGCTGACTGAACTGAGAGACGCCGTAGAACAAAGGAAATCAACACGTATGAATGTCAGCTGTTAACCGTAGTCATAGTAACTACTGTTCAAGAGTAGCTATCACCCTTTTGCGTCACGAATTGCCATAGAATCATCAAATATGCCTTTCACAGTACACATACGGAGGAAATAGGTCTTAGATCCTCTAAAAACACCGATACAGCAATAATACGGTCTCTTACACCTATTAAATCAACTACAGAGTATTTTAATGTAAAAGATAATAAAAGCTAGTCCAGCAAGGTAAGGTTGGCGAATATCTAACGAACCCACTACCGGAGTGCCGCCAATCAACTGTTCAGGTAACACCAGATCTTTGAACAGTGAGTATAGCTCGGGAGGATCCGTAATACTATTAGGATCGAGAGTTTGAGGTAGCACTTGGGAATGAGGAGGTCTGACCGAGTATTCCGGAACTCTGATCATGGGTTTGTTCAATGATCGTTTAAGGCGCACGACCGTAGGTGACACGTCGAAAAGGTTACGCTCGAAACTCCCATAAGTATATCGCGTAAAACTGTGTTTAGCGCAACGTCTCCGCAGATGTTTATGCCTTTCGATCTTCTGGTTAGGTCTAGGGCATTCGTCACAGTAATACCAAAGACGTATGTCTTGAAGGGGAAACGCGGGTGATCGCTCTCCAGTTTTACAATATTCCTCCATCTGTTCGAAGCTATCTGGAACGACAGGTAGCGGTCGATCAGCGGTAAGATACATCATCGTAAAATAGAGCCGTTTGAGTTCCATCATAGGATCTGGATGTATACCTTGAGGATATCGAGTTTCGAGGTTTTGTTGACTGGCAACATTGAGATAGGTCTCTCTTAAGAACTCTAGATAATCGTTGAAACCGTTACGTTTATCAGGTTCTTCAACGTCTTCTCTTTCTAGTTTGTTTCGAATAGAGTTCTCGTGTTCTATTCTCGATTTATCGTTTCGACTCCGCTGGGTATGATATTTAAATAAAACCATTTCCCTTTTCGGTATCAACATCGTCAGTGTCGTGTAAATCAATAGGATGACCAGTGGTCAAGAAGTCCATATATGTACCATTACGATGCGTATAGCGAGCAGTGAATTTTCTATAGTCCAATTCACGCGTAAGCTGTTCCTGGGACATTGGCAGTTCGATATAACGACCATCGTCTTCCGTAGTAGTTGGATCAACGTCGCCGCGTATCAAGCTATCGACAAACGCTTGTAAAGGTAGAGTATATCTCTCCCTGATACCAAGATCATCTTCTATTAATTCAGTCATATCTGCTATACGAGTTCACCAATATTATAATGAGTTTATATATATATTAGGCGAGCGGGCGTCGCTGCCTACTTCTCCCGTGCCCCCGGACAGTGTGATTCTCAGCGCCGATGTACCGCTGTCGCTGTACTTTCGCCAACGACGTAGCCGTACAACGACAACGATAACCGGCACAAGTCACTACACTGTCCGTCCCAAAGGCTTAGATGTACTTCAGGTTTCCTTGGAGAGTTAGGTTACTTTCACGATTGCGACTAGCTACTGTAAACACACTTTAGCAGTAACATTCATCTATAAACTCACAAATACCACACAACTGGTCACAAATACGCACATTCGGGCCATTTGTCCGTTAGTCAATGCCTTCCAGAATGTCACTGTATTTATTATGTATCCTTGGATACTAGTAGTGCGCTATTTATTCCCTATGCTTTTCAATGGGACAAGCTTTCTATTGTTCTTTTAACTCAATTCTAATTCTAGCGTGGTTGTTGCTATGGTGACATTATGCAAAGCTAGCGGTAGAATTAGGGTAATTCCAATGCATACAGATCTGGGATGTTATTTAATAGTATTCTTTAATAGTCAATGTTCTGTTTTATATATGACTTTATGAATTTTATCGGCTATTGACTATGTTTGGGAGACTTTCGCACACTCATATGCATAATAAGATAAATCTCCGCTCCCTTGATCTATTAATTAATGGAATTTTGGGAATGTTATAAATTGCGTAAAAATGGCAATTTATTAAATTCATTAAAAGGCATGAATTTAAATTTATTCCCTAAAATTTTATTATTTGATAATTAACTGGACATATTTTGATTCCAGAACATGTCTGGGGACACAAGATCCTTAATTCTATGAAAATTGTCCTTTTAAGAATATCGGTAAATGCTACGATATCTTAATTGACTAGAATTGTTGAAGGATCTGAATTTTACAGATTTGATTTATTAGATTTGCAAATATTAAATAATTAATATTTGAGATGGGCACCGATTTATTCCAGAACTTGTCTGGGGACGTTAACCACTGATTCTAAAATTTGTCTTTCAAGTATATCGGTGGGTGCCGCGATATCTTAATCGACTAGAATTGCAGATGGTCAAAGGGTTTAACAGATTTATTTTGCGTTATACGCTACTGTTAAAGGGACATCATGCTACTATATGTATTATTTAATATACGGTATGAGAGCAATATCGCACGAAGCAATGTCAGTGTGAAGAGGCAAGTCGTTTCCAAGGTCTACCCAGAGCTTGGTTTAGCCGAGACACGAGGATCTGAACTTTGCATTCCTAATACTCTGCCTACCAATAATACCTGAATATAGTAGTGGCTTTATTGTACTTTAATAAGTACGGACATTTCATCTTACTGTAGTTACGTATTGATAATGTAATACGGACAGTAAGGAAAGAGAAAAAGAATTATTTCTCGCCGTCGCACTAAATATATAATATACGTAATTAAACAATAAACGCGAATATATTGCACTAATCTACTAAATAATCTCTAAAATAACATGTTACTAAATAAAATTAAATAAAACGATTAAAATAAAATTACATAATAATACATACATAAATATAAAAATAAAACAAATACAAATATAAAATAATATGGTCACACACCCACTCCAGCCATTTTAAGTTGGGGAGTCCCTAGATGTTTGTTGGATTAGGGAGGTGGTCGTGGGAAGAGTATCTTGTCTCCCATAGTTTCCGGAGAGTTCTCTGTCTCTTTCCAGTAAACATAAACGTCCCACCGGGCGATTGAGCTGTTGGGTCTCAAAGACTATCCCTGGTTTCTTAAAGTTACGCCGCATGACGACGAGTTCTACTGATCGCACCAAACCATCGCTCGAGATATGAGTCTCGATGATACGTCCTGTTTGCCATCGCTTACGTGGGAGATCGGGGTCCACAATAAGCACCATGTCTCCAGCGCTGACGTTTTCTTGCTGCGCAAACCACTTAGTTCGAAGTTGTAAAGTGGGCAGGTAATGTTTCTCGAAATGGTCAGCGAAACGACGGGATAGCAACTGCATAAGTTGCCAGGTTCGACGGCAGTACTCGTCTCCGTCTGTGATCTCCGATCGTGGGAGCATGGCTACGGGTTTTTTCAGTAGAAAGTGCGCGGGTGTTAGCGCTTCCAGGGAATCAGGACTTGAAGAGACTGGCATAAGCGGTCTTTCATTGAGATAGGCGGCGATTTCCTCCATTAACGTCCGCAATAGTTCGTCGGTGAGATAAGCGCGACAAGGCACAATAAAGTGGAACGCAGTCTTCACGCTCCTAATCAATCTCTCCCAACTTCCTCCCCACCAAGGGGCGTCGGCGGCGTTGAAGGTCCAGCTAGACGCTGTTATCTTTAGCTGATCGTCCACCTGTCTTTTGTTCCAGTCTTTTACGTAAGCTTGAATTTCGTTGTTGGCGCCAATGAAGTTCGTTCCCTTATCCGATCTCATCGTGTTACTGGTTCCGAAACGAGCAATCTGTCGTCGTAAACTCAACACGAAGCTGTTGGTGGATAGATCGTTTACCATATCGAGATGGATAGCTCTACAAGTCATACAAACGAAGATGACACACCATCTCTTGACTATAGTCCGGGCACGATATACTTCAATAGGGCCAAATAAATCCACACCGGTATTAGTAAAGGGTGGTTCATAAAAGCTTACTCTTTCCCTAGGTAATTCTGCCTCTCGCTGTGTCAAAGGCCTACTGAATGCTTTCCTACAGGGTATGCAGTTCCTAAGAACTTGGTTCAGAGCCCTACGGGGTTTATAAAAATAGTAGCGAGTTCGAATTTCGCTCAGAACTCGTTCTCTTCCAGCATGATACAGTTTGCTATGAACATCTACAATCATCTTGATTTGTATATCAAGATTTCTAATGAGTATGGGAAACTTAGTGTCAAAGGATAATGGGGCGTTGGTAAGCCTGCCTCCAACACGTATTAACCCATCTATCATTGTACTAGAGAAGCGATCCCTTAAGCGCATCTGCGGATTTCTTAACAACAGGAAATACTTATCGGAATCCTCACAGCATTGTAGGAGTCTCAGCATCTGTTTGTTGGTTTCATCATGCTCCTGGTAACTGATCTTCTCCTTTAGAAACCTGTCGGATATCTTGTATTTAGGAAGATCTTTAACAACATGGACTCGTGCAGATGTTGATGGAGCATCATCACTATTGGTCTTTGTCCCGGAGTAACGATGATGAAAACATCGTTTTAAATAGGTGACGGCTTTACAGAGCCGATTCCAGGAGCTGTAGTGACGTATCGCTCTCTGCAAGAGAGGTGAGAGTCCTTGCGCGATATCTGGTATTCCAGATTTCCAATCCTTGTCACGGATTTCCAAGACTTCTTTAGTCGTGGCGGTGGGTTTCTGATCCAAAGCATCCTCTCCGGAAGTAAATAATACAGATAGATCAACCGCAGGTTTAAACAACTTCGATTTACTCGCTCGAGTTTTGGGTTTAACTTTCTCCGCTCCCTTGGCCTGTCTGATTTCTGCTGTTGTGAGATGGGGAGGCCATTCTTCTTCTTCTCGGTAGAGAAAGTCGGGTCCACCTAACCATTCGGGAGTATTTACCAATTCCTTTGGAGTCGCTCCTCGGGAAGCGATGTCTGCTGGATTAATCGTTCCGGGGCAATGTCTCCATTGGTCCATCGTCGTGCGACTAAGTATGATGGCTACTCTGTTGGTAACGAAGACGCTGAACTGACAGACTTCATTGGTTATATACTCTAACACGAGTAAAGCGTCGGTCCAATAGACAGTTTTCTCTAATGGGTAGTCAATCTGTTCTGTTACATTCCGGCCGATGGCTGTAGCGTATAGAGCCGCTTTTAACTCCGCTCGAGGAACTTTCAACTTGTTGTTGATTAATGCCTTAGAAGTAACCAAGGCGACTTTGATTCCATCCAGAGTTTCCACTCTGAGATAGGCTACTATACCTATTCCCATATCGCTGGCGTCTCCAAACACATGGAGTTGATAGGAATACGTAGGGAGAACATGACCAAAATAGGAACGGGAAATTATAAAATCCTCGATAGCCGGCAGAGAATCTTCCCATTTCATCCACTTCTTTAATAATTCTCCCTTAAGTGGATCGTCCCATGAGTGGTTTTCAAGCCACATTTGTTGTACCAAACTACGAGCAATCAATATAACTGGGCTAATAAATCCCAATGGATCGAAATAAGTGCTCAGTATACTTAAGCAAATCCGTTTGGTTCGAACTGGATTATCTCGCTGTTTTAGCTGGAAAAACAGAATATCTCGCTCTGTGTCCCATTTCAAGCCGAGTGTCTTGGTTTCTGGCAGATCATCTTTGATCAAATCTAGATCTTTCGCCCCTCGATCTTCCGCAGGGATCGACTCCAGAAACTCACGGGAGTTGCTGGTGAATTTCGTTAATCGAAACCCACCTCTTTTTAAGCACTCTACCGTTCCTTTAGCGACCTCAATGGCTTCCTCAACTGATGGGAGGGACTTCAGATTGTCGTCCATGTATATGTCTCTCTTGATGTTATCGATCACTTCCTTAGAGAAGGCCTCTCGGTTGTCCTCTGCAGTGGTACGCACTACCGAACAGGCGTTGGAAGGGCTTGAGATTATCCCAAAGGCCTGGATGGTCATCCAGTACTCCACCGGTTTCTGGTTGAGGTCTCCTTCGGGCCACCACAGAAATCGTAGACTATCTCGATCCCTATCCAACACTTTGACTTGTAAGAACATGCCTTCTATATCGGAGGCGAAAGCAATCGAATATTGTCTCAATCTTAAAAGAATTCCCAACAAAGATTGAAGCAAGTTGGGTCCAGGTAACAATTCAGAGTTAAGGGATTGACCCATGTAAAGAGCGGAGCCATCAAACACTACTCTCACTTCATGTGGTTTACCGGGTTTAGGAACGTAATGGTGAGTTAAGTAATACGTTCTTTCAGTCGCAGGTGTTTCTTCCGGTACTCTCTCCGCGTATCCTTTACTAATAAATTTCTCCAGCTGTGTTTGATACATTGCTTTAGCTGAAGAATTAGCCGTAAGGCGTCGATGGAGTTGCGCGATTCTTTTTTCCGCCAAGGGTTTGTTATTGATGAACTTCGGTTCTCTCTTGCGGAAAGGTAGACCGACTTCATACCTACCTTGATCTTTGAGGAAACGCGTAGTGGTTTCTTGGATCTGCTTGGCCCTTTTCTCTTCCACCGACAAGGCTTTATCGTAGGAATTGGGCTCTACCGCCTCTTGCGTAAAGAATCGTACGGCATGTTCATCTCGAGTCTTGGCATTGCAACGCTCAATAACGTCATTTAACTCGTCGTTATAAGCTTCTCGTTCAGATGGATAGAGAAGTTGACATAAGTTCACTTGGGTTTGCCAAGCCTCGTTTTCCTTAAGGAGATCGATGGTATTCTCCTCATCAAAAAGCTGGTGAACGTCGTCGTTATCTGAGGAGTATGGAGTTCCCTCAGTTAAGTTGTCTCCCTCACTGGTATCATCTTCCCATTCACTCACCTGGCAGACGTGCTCTTGCGGTAGTCTTTCTCTGAGTGTTCTACGGGAAGGGCCAGTAAAGTACCAACCTACTCTAGTTCTTACCGCATAGGTCTGTAGTGGCTGCGGTTGAGCAGGCCGTTTCTCTAATGTCTCCAGCGCCTCGTGCGCGTTTTGGCCGATGAGTATTTGCACTCCAGGATAATCAGTCTGGAATCGAGGTATGTTAAGATGTTGGATGCTCTCATCCTCGTCCCAATTATAAAGGTCTGCTTGAGTAGTAGCGAAGTTCTTTATAGCCACCATTTTCACTGACCTTATGCTATTTTCTCCTAGTTCGTCCTGGGGGGTGGACAACGCTCCTACATAATAATCTGCTGTTATTGTAGATTTCCAAACTTGCATAATGCCGGACATGTTGAGCTTAGTTTGGAACTTGGGTTGTCCAGCGAAGATGTCTTCGGCTAGTTCTTTATCAATGAATGTTCCTGTGCTGCCGGAGTCCAGGAGGGCGTTGACTATATAGCTCCTTTGAGGTCCATGGACCCGTAACTGGACTACAGGAAATTCTCGGATTCCTACATTGGAAGTTGGTGCTTTCCACGATAGTTGTCGGTCAGAAGTAGTTAGAATGAAGTCGCTGTCTGTATCTTTTTCATATGTGAGTGCTCGATACACTGCGGCATTTATCATGTAACAGGATTCGTTTTCGTCGGAGAACTCGTCCGTATAGAATCCTTCCATCTCAGATTGATCAGTGTCGTTCACATCACTGAATTGGACATGTAGTTCGGAATCACTTACCTGATTAGGACTATTTCGATCGAATTCAGCGTGCAACAAGATATGATGTTTCGCACCACACTTTGCACACCTTATGTCTGAGTAACAGGTTCGCCGTTGATGTCCTTGTCTGAGGCAGTTATAACACAACCGCTTGTCCCACATGACTTCACGCCTCTCAGTTAATGATTTCTTTAGAAATTCATCACACCTATTCAAATGGTGGGTCCCGTCACACAGCGCACATTTCGGTTTGATGTTACTTACCTTATTTTGAGTCACATTGTGTACACTTGCCTTTTCTTCGGGCTTTCTCACCGGAATTCTCTTGGGAGACGTGGGAGGAGTTTTTCTTACCTGTTCTCTCCTGTCATTTGCTCGAGACTTGAATTTACTTACCTGATCTTTAGGCATTTTATTGACATAATAAGATCTATCGGTGTCTTTCCCGCTATCTTCTCCTTGAGAAGTCTGGCTTTCGCCGTCGTCTGTATAACACACTGGTGTTACCTTTCTCCTAGAGACGGGTTTTTCACTTACCTTGTTTTCCGGTGTCTTCTCTCTGGACAGTTTCAGGAGCTGTAATTTCACTTCTCCATCTAGGAATGACATGAGATCAGCCATGGTAGGATCTCGTCGTTGTTGTTCCATCATATATAACACTTTCTTATCCCAGCGTGTACCTACCCCACCTTTCGGTAAAGTAGAAGCCACAGCTCCAATGACCATAGAACTTTGGTATTCATGAGACTTACCTAACCAATCTAATTGTCTACAGATCTCTTGAATCTCATCGGAAAACTCTATTATCCCGCTGCTGATGAACTTTCTGGGCGCTACTAATTTTGCATATAAATACTTAGCGATATTATTCCTATTACCATACCTGATGTTTAGTGTGTCCCAAACTTGTCTTAATCCGTCTGGATGTCCAATAAACTTTAACGCCATTAACTTGGGAGATCCTTCCAAGCACTCGATGAGGTATCTAAGTTTTTCTCCATTAGATAGTACAGAGTTCTGTATGTTATCTTTGTAATATTCATTAAAAGGTAACCATTTCATCTCATCTCCATTGAACTTGACGATCTCTCCCACCTTTACCGCTTGCCGGGCTTTGGTTCTAGCCATTTGACGCGTAAAACTTTCTTGGGCCATCGTGTTATTTAATATCGAGTTATCGGTATATAAATTTCTCGGATTATGATCAGTTCTATATGGAATATCATTATCAACAGGTCTATAATTACCCTTAATAGGGTTCACTATAGGAGTTTCTACTTCGCTAGCAGTATAGATGCGTGTAGGCTCCACACCTTGCGCATGAGATACTTCAGACCTAACAGGTTGACACATTGTTACAGGGGGTGGTGGTATACCCTTTTGTAAATTTACTAATTTATCGCGTTCTAGCGCGATATTTTGCTGCACTTCTTGCAACTCTAGCCTACTTTCCCTTACTGAGCCCTTTAACTGTTGAACAGTCCCTTCTAACTCTCGGACCTGTTGAGAGGAGCGTGCTTGATTCTCCTCCATCTTTCCGAGGAGAATGTCCATCCCCTGCCGTCTCTCGTCCACCCAATCAACCGCCGAAACGGGATCCGCCAACGTCGTAGCGGACGGACGAGGGACAACGGGCGACAAATCAGGAATATTTCGCTCGGGGTCCAGGACCTGAACTGTCTCCTGGGCAGTTCTACTGGGCACAGGTAGCTTAGTGCTATGCAGAGGGAATTTAGAGGTAGCTTCAGGGAGCACAGGTGTGTCTATCACCGAAGGGGTGATTTCAAAAACAGGCCTAATTATTTCAGGCTCATCTACTATAGTAGGGAGTCTTTCTATTTTAATTATTTGGTCTGTGGGCTCTGTACTACCTAAGTTGGTGTTATTTAGTTGCCTTCTAACAGCTGGAGGCAAATCAGGCAATTTCTGACGGTGGAATGTTCTTTTACGTCTACTTAGACGAGATCTATTTCCTTTGCCTTCAGTATCGGTGGTATCGCCTTCCTCAGATGATGTATATCCCTGTCTTTTGGGAGTAGATCGATTCATCATCTGCATATTACTAGCTGTTAACTGTTTATTTAGGCAGTCTTGATTCTCCTGAATGCTTTCCAATTCTAATTGGGTGGTTTCTTCAATCGCTCTCCGTTCGGCTTCTGCCACTGCCTCTGCGGCCTTTCTTTCTGCCGCTGCTTCTGCCGCTGCCTCTGCCGCTGCCGCCTTTCTTTCCGCTTCGGCCGATGCCACTGCTGCTGCTACTGCCGCTGCCTTTCTGTCTTCTATACGTTTTTTCTTTACTTGTTCTTCTTGGACTCGTGTCAGGCGGAGTTGTTCATCAAATTTGGCCTGATTTGCAGCCCTCATTTCCACATCGATGGCATCCAACACAAGCTTGGTTCCTTCACTATTAGGGCTAAGTCCCTCTAACCTTCTCCTCAACTCGTCATCACCTAAAAAACGTTGATAGTCTGACAGATAGATGTCAATGGCATCCCTCTTATGCGGTTTCTCTGCCGTCGCTTCACTTTCCACTTGGGAAAAAGTAGCGTCTGTTGATTCTCCATGGGTTGAGCGCTCCTCCAGCTGAGCTTTCCACTGAGCTGTTCCTTGAACCTGGAGACTCACCCTTTGAAACCAGGTCTTTACGGCAACTTGCAACGACGTGTCTTGCCTTCGTTTAGAAGCCTCTTCAAAGGCCGATAATATTAGCCTGATTCGTAGAATTCTTTCTCTCACTTGATAAAGCAGTTGTCCCTGCTCTTGAGGTCCTTGTGGTTGTTGAAACAGTTGTCCTTTTACTCGCTCCATAGAGCTGAAGAATCCTTGTGCGTATCCGGCTGCGGACCTCTTCCATACAGCTGGATCGATGGTTTCCCTGGCTACTCCCATCCGGTGTATGTCTTCCCAGGCAGCTTCTGATAAATCAAACGGGAGTCCGGGTCCGGGGAAGTTCCATTGCGACTCAACCATGGACTTCAGTTCTTCCCTTGTATACCCAGCATAACTATCTCTCGTTGAGCGCTGACTTCTCGCCCAATCGATCTGGTGTTCTTCCACCGCGATCAATAACCTAGTGAGTACGGCTGCAGGAAGGATGAGAAGGGGATCTGAATAAGCCTCATCCGTCATCCTTGCTCCGCGTTCGGGTGTCAGTTCTACCGTATCTTCACTACTGGAGCTGTCGGGCCGCTGAGAAATAAGTTCTTGGCTCGCGGGTTGTTGCTGTTCCGCTGCTTCTTGGTTCCGCTTGACCTGAGCTCGAGTGCCTATGATAGACCTACGATGTTGGACCAGCCTAGGTTCTGTTATTACTACAGGAGGGATGACTTTCCTCACAGTGGGGGGTGAACTGAACTTACGACTAGACGGTTCTACGCCTCTATCTGAGTCGCAGATAGTTACATCTAATAAACTGTCTGACAGGTTCTGCTTAGTATCAGACATGTTTATGTATACAGTTGAATGTCTACTGCTGTATTACAGTATGAGCAAGTCTAGTAACTCAGTATTAACTGCTAGCCTAGTAATTAATTACCGATACTGCTACTCAGTGTAGTAGGATATATATATATTATATTAGAATACCGGTATGCTTATAGTATATATAATTATATAAGTATTATTACAGACTAGGTTTATCACAGAATACCGGTATAATTTTAGCACAAATATATATAAATATATAATAGGCCTATCGGGAATACCGGTATACAGCTTACAGTTTATAGTATATATAATTCTGGACTAGAATTACTTACAGGTACCGGTATAATTTCAGCCGAAACTTATAGAAATAAAGATAATAGGCCTATCGTAAATACCGATATATCAATTATTTTAAAAATAACTGAATTTCTGAATTTCAAGGGTTACTTGGTTACTTTACTTACTTTATTACCGTTATTGGAGCAGTAATCCAACTGATATTGAGACCTAATGGTTGTATGGTAGGCCTACTATTTATAAATCGTTAGATTTGATTTATAATATATATATACCCGTTTTAATGGGTTTTGTCGATGTTTGAAATAAATGTTATTATTTCTGGGGAGTAATCACTACACAAAGCGGTGCGCTTTCAGTGAAGTGTTACTTATAGGACACTAAAACAAATAATACTAATTTACCTAAGTTACTTAATACTACAAATTACGTACAATTCGGGTTGAGATTACAATCTCTAAATAAACACAAAATTTTACAAAAACACAAAATACGAATTTTTAGGGTAATTTTACAAGAAGTCTACAAACCAGCCTAACAAAGGGTTAGAATCTAGTTATTACAACGGACAGGGTACTGCGGTATTTGAAAATAATACGCGGTAGTAAATACACTGCGTTGTCCAGATAGGAAAATACCACCGCCTGACGACCTATAGCTGTATCGCTATAGGTTCTACGTTATGTATCACGGAGTGTTCCTACCTAGAAGTTAATAGAGCTAATCGAATGTGCCTATCAACCACTTTACAACACAAATATAATGCCTACCCCAATTACTTTCGGAAAGCACTGTACACTAAACCCTAAATTAGGTACGAGTACTTGTATAACAGATAATCAGTAGTTAAAAATACTTGAACAGCTAAAAGAACCACGGCATCTGCTGGAGTGACCGATGCACAAAATCACCAGTCTTTACCTACGCCAAGCAGCCCGTGTAGTACCGGGGTTAATTTAACTATAGCGGTATGTATAACAAACACAATTATTGCAGGAACAAACTTGGGGAATGAATGTTGCGAATAATCGCATAAACTCTGAATAATAAATATTACGCTACGCGTACAAACCACTCAAACAAAATGCAGACTAAATACTGACAGACTACTATCAAGCCTAAATAAACTACAGGACATGCAGACTCCGAAATGATTAGGTAGTATGCGTTCTAACCCAGTAGTACGACTTATTCTTTAATTGGGGGTTTACTTTACAGCAATGGCTACCCCTACTTCCCAACCGTTCTTTATCGGACAAGGGCTCTACACACACTGCAATCCGTTCAGACCTAATAACAGCCAGACAACTATCCAGCCTACAAATTATCTAAATAAATATTATACGCTACCTGTACAGACTACACAAACAAAGTACAGACCAAACGATGGCAGACTACTCTCAAGCCTAAATAAACTACAGGACATGCAGACTCCGAAATAGTTAGATAGTATGCGTTCTAACCCAGTAGTACGACTTATTCTTTAATTGGGGGTTTACTTTACAGCAATGGCTACCCCTACTTCCCAACCGTTCTTTATCGGACAGGTGACCTACACACACTGCAATCCGTTCAGACTTAACAGCAATCAGACAACAGCTCAGCCTACAACTTGTCTGTACAATATGATCAGGCTTACACGCCTTCTGTTCAATACTGGCCTACAAACAAATAAAACTTGACAGAAATAAGTAAAAATCTCAATAAAAAACCAGGGCTGCAGTCCCTGATTAATTATTAAGGCCTACCGGTATATAATAATAAAAATCGAATAATACTGCTGTACTTATACGGGAAGTACCGGTTAGGACAGTTAGGCCTACCGACCTACTGAAGTACCGATTCTGGCAGTTGGACCTACGGGCCTACGGCAGTACCGGTTCTGGCAGTTGGGCCTACTGACCTACAGATGGACCGTTCAGGTTTACCGATTGACCGGTACTTTCAACTTTATTGCTTACTGCAATAAAGAAGCTATATCCGTTATTGTTCGCGCTTTCAGACCTTTGGCAGTTTAACCCGCCAAATTAGGATGTCTGTTAGATAATAAATCACTTTAGCCTATGACAAATATTTGATTCACTACACTAGTCGAAACCAATCTGTGCGCGATCATTCACCCGCTGGATATACCCGGGAGATTGGGTTCGACGGCTTAATCTTATTGCTATGTAAGCTTAATGTATTATTCGACTGACAGTATTATATAATCTCTGACAATATTATTCACCTTCGGGGAATATTAACAGTTCCTTTAGGACGTGGCGCTCTATCTATATAAACAGAGTTATGACTTAAACTACTCACAACGATATGGCTTAGTTATAATTCACATATATGGCGCATTCTTTAGGAAATGCTTCGTTATCAGTCTCACTCATACACAATGCTGCACAATACTGCACACTGATCTGCCGATCTTCACTGATTTTAGTTACATATAAAAGGAACACGGACTGACTCATGTAGGGTCTATCAAATAACATTAGATTCACTTCAAACCACTTTAACATAAGTCACAATCGTTATATATAACCTTCCTCTCTTACCTTCGGTATATCAAGAATATTGGGTTTTCGGGGTTATTTATCGTTATTCCAAATATAATAATTCATCAACCAAATTATGAAGTACCGACAGTAAATAGCAGTATAACAATATAAGGTATGCACAATGTTACACAATATGCAGTGTCAGTGTGTTGAGACAATCAGGTTTGTTGTGATAACGGATATATGTCCTTATAATTAAGCCTACTAGTGTACGGCTAAAACAGAAAAGCACAAAATACTTCCAAGCCGTTCTTTCCTTGGCTCAGGACTGAATGTAAACACTGCACATAGGCATTGCGTCATTTCTCGGAAATTTTCTGTACAAGGAGCCACAAAAATGCTCTGATTGGCTGACTGAACTGAGAGACGCCGTAGAACAAAGGAAATCAACACCTATGAATGTCAGCTGTTAACCGTAGTCATAGTAACTACTGTTCAAGAGTAGCTATCACCCTTTTGCGTCACGAATTGCCATAGAATCATCAAATATGCCTTTCACAGTACACATACGGAGGAAATAGGTCTTAGATCCTCTAAAAACACCGATACAGCAATAATACGGTCTCTTACACCTATTAAATCAACTACAGAGTATTTTAATGTAAAAGATAATAAAAATAACGGGGCAATTCAGCAAAGGCTTTTACAATCTTGTAAACTTGCCTGATATTGAAATTATTTGCTTCATACAGTATTATATTTTTGTTAGTGGTAGTTCAATTTTTTATTATGTGGGACGATCCACAAAGTCAGCCAGCCTCACGCCTTACAGTTTAGACAATTGTTTAGTTTAGGTCTACTTACTAGGCCTACAGCTGACTGACATAATTCATTTGTAATAGTCTTGGCTAGGATTCTCCCCCCGGGCTCCTTCCAGCCAGCTTGCTGGCTTTCTAGTTGTAAATGATTTAAATGTTGAATTGGTAATATTTTTAGTTTTTAATAAAGTGGAAATGATGAAGGGGGTCAATCTGAGAATGTGATGCAGCGTAATATTTTATTAATGTTGATACGAATGTTGTTTATGAATGTGGTGGCAGCATTACCCCAGATAATAAGGTTATAATTATTGATGTATGGATTAATGATTGAGTAGTACATTAACGTTTTAAGTATTGATGTTGGAAACTTATACAACTTATTGCGAATATTTTCATTCATTAAAGTTGATTAATTAACAGCTCAACTACAATTAATTTATTTAAAATGTGAACCTATAGCCAAACCCCCCTCCCCTCCCCACCCAACTTTTTGAAAAAAAATTTGTGGGTGCTTTGGTATAATTGTAATAATATAATAAACTTATTTAAAATGAAATTAACACAATGCAATGAAATATTTACTTAGTTATAGAACGTAGTTATTAGGTACTGTTAGCAGTTAAATAATGTTTGAGAGTTACAATTAACCGTATTAGTTTTCCACCCCAGATCCCGTCTCCGAATCCAAGTCCTCGCCAAGAGCGCCGACCCCGCGTATAAGATATGTGTGAGATAGATGGATGGATTATTATAGGCTGCTGACTGCTGAGTGTAACTGTGGTGGTGGTTGGTATTCTGGTCATTGCAGTATTGTGCGGTTTGTAGTCTGACAGTGCTAGATGATTATAGGATTAATACATTTTGAATAACTGACACATTTATATCTTATAAGCTAACCGGGCTTGCAGCAGTGATGGCTCCAAAACTTTCGGATTATGTTAAAAAGTACAATGGTACGGGTGATCCATCTGCTTGGCTAATGAGGTTCGATGACACTTACGACGTGATGAAAGCGGAGGCCGGATTGAAAGAGGAATCGCGGGCAACCTATTTGCGACTGTCAATGGAGGGCGCAGCGTACAACGTAATTAGTCAGCTATCGGATGCAGAAAAGGCGGACTATGATATTCTGAAACGATCATTGATAACAGCGTTCGCAATCAACGAATATACGGCGTTCGAGCAATACAAACAGTGTCGACTGAAGGAAAAGGAATCGCCAGATACGTTTCTGGCAGAACTGAAGAGGTTATTAGGGTTGGTCACTGGGGGCGATGTTCAATCTAGGTGCGCGCAGCAGATCTTGGCGGTTCAATTCGTGAGTGGACTACCGGATGAAATACAAAACGAGACGAAGGCGTTAGCAGGTGAGACGGATTTAAGTAAACTGTTAGCACAGGCAAGGCGGTTATTGTCTGAGTCGGAGCGAAGCGAAGCTCAGCTGGTAGGGGCGGCGGCGAGATACGGGGATAGGCAGGGAAACAAGGGATATTATCGTCCAACTGCGGATTCGAATCGAGATTATAAAGGGAACTGGCGACGGGACAGTGGTATGGAGTCACGGGGAGGAGATCAGGGTAGAGGGTCAGGATGTTTCCGTTGCGGTAAACCCGGCCACTTTGCGCGTGAGTGCTACAGCGACGTAGGAAATTTAGGGAATAGAAACCAGAGCGGAACTGCGACAGGGACTGTTAAACCGAACACGGGTTGTTTTAGATGCGGGGGTGCTGACCATTTAGCGAGAGGGTGCGTGGCATTCATCCCGACGACGAAGCCGGGAAACGAATAGGGGGAGGCGTCGTGTGTGCCAGCGGTCGTCTCCCCGGAGGACAAGTCGGTGATCTTCCGACGAAAAATGTGAATTGTGGAGGGAAATTTGTGGAAGCATTGGTCGATTCTGGGTGTAGCAGGAGTATATTATCGCGGAAGTTCGCAGCGAGAATTAATGGAACATTTGAGGAACCAGGTAATAAATCAAACATAACTATGTTAGACGGGTCTACAGCTACGCAGTTGGTAGGAAAAGTTAGTACTGTGTTACAGATTGACAGGATGCCGGAGTTTGTTTGGGAATTCTTGGTTGTTGATCATATAGTAGGAGAATTAAATATGATATATGGGTGGGACTTAATAAAGAAAAGCAACGGCATTTCATTTATAGGAACAGACGACGGTAAAATGGAAGTAAGTGTCGGGTCAGGGGGACAATGGTCAGTATCAGCAGTAGCCAAAACGACTACAGAACCAATCCTAAGAATAGATAAAGACGATTTTTGTGCAGTTTTCGATGGTACTAATTGGCAAGTGGAGTACAAATTCGAAGCTGGCTCTCCACCAGGTAGACTAAACAATACAGTACGGGAATATCATATTCCAACAGAACTACGTAGCAAGTATGAGAAAGGAGTAGGAGAGTGGATAGAGAAGGGATGGTTGCAAGAATTTGAGGGTGATTATATGGCACTGATACCTCTGATGTATAAAAATGAACCCCGCAAAGATCGAGTGCGCCCCATTATGGATTTTAGAGAATTAAACGAATACTTAATAAAGCAACCAGGGGTGGAGGCAGCAGCAAGTAACGAAAAGTTAAGGCACTGGATAAGAATGGGCGAGAATACAGCAATAATCGACTTAAAGTGGGCGTACATGCAGATAAGAATAGCACCGGCACTACAGGCATACCAAACAGTCAGTTACAAAGGAAAAAGGTACTGCATGACTAGACTTGGGTTTGGGTTGGGCCCGGCACCCAAAATATTGGATACTATTGTAGAAAAAGTACTGGGACAGAATGATCGAATTAAGGAATCGACAGACAGTTTTAGGGATGACATATATGCAGATTTACAAACAGGTGTAACAGCAGATGACGTAAGGCAACATCTTAAAAAGTTCGGACTCGAAACCAAGGAAGCAATAGAAATTAAAGGTGGGGCCACAGTCCTCGGAGTCGCTGTGGAAGGGGGGAAGTGGAAACGAGATAGTGACATTCCAGACCCAGAAAAGATCGAGAACCCATTAACTCATAGAAAACTGCTATCAGTGGTAGGACAATTACGAGGAAACTATTTGATCGAGGGATGGTTGCGAGTGTCATTGAGTTGGCTGCAACGCCAGGCAGCAAATGTTCCAATGGATTCAGTAATAGACAAGGGAACTAGAGATAAATTAGTTGAGGTGTTTAACCGAGTGCAACGAGCAGATCCAGTGGGTGGTTCGTGGCCTATAAGTGATACGAAACGTGGCGAAGTTTGGGCTGACGCCAGTAACTTGGCCATTGGGGCGATGGTGAGAATCGGGGGACAGACAGCTGAGGATGGATCATGGTTACGTAAAAACGATGACCCAGAACACATAAACTCAGCCGAGCTTAGCGCATTAATTGAAGGGGTAAATATGGCAATACAGTGGGAATTAACAGAAATACAATTATATACTGACTCGGCACCGGTATATGGATGGGTAAATGCAATGCTGAAAGATGAACACCGCATTCGCACTAAGGGAATGTCTAAAATGTTAATAAGACGAAGATTGGAACTTCTCAAGAAAACTGTGGACGAATTTCAGTTAAAAACAACTTTGCATCTAGTTCCATCAGAGCAGAATCGAGCTGACTGTTTAACTCGTATACCAAAAAAATGGCTAAAAAAAACCAGAAGTCGAAGTAGCTGCAGTAACTGTTACAGAGACCAATGGAACCGCAGATTATGCGGACATTGAGGAAAGAGTGAAGGAATTACACGAAGTGGTACATGTGGGATCTGATAGACTAAAGAATCTATGTAAAGCAGACAGGAATCTAGGCAGTGTAACAGACCATTGTAAAGAAGCAATTAAAGAGGTTTGTAGAAAGTGTGAAGAATGTAAGAGCATCGACCCTGTACCAGTGAAACTGAAACCAGGCAGCTGTAAAACTGATAGGAGTTGGCAAAGATTATCTACTGATTTTTCTGAGTATGGGACTCACAGTTATCTAACAGTTATGGATTGTAGCTCTAATTTTACTATTTGGAATCAAGTGCCTAATAAAACAAGCGCACAGGCCGTTAAAATTCTACAGCGAATATTTATAGAGTGGGGACCCCCTGAAGAAATTATACCCGATAATGGTCCTGCGTTCCGCAGCAATGAGTTTAAAAGTTTCTTAAATAAATGGGAGGTGAAACTGAAGCCTTCGTGCGCATACAGACCTAGGGGAAATCCCGTCGAAAGAATGCATCGAACTATAAAAGCGTGGGCGTCGAGATCTAAGAAAGATCCAGTTCAAGTTACATTCTGGTACAACAGAACATCAGTAAAAGATAACCAGACACCAATTCAGAAAGTCATGGGTGAACGAGTGGAAAAGTTGCCTGGCATAACAAAGCTGATAGAAGACAGAGAGGTAATAGACAACCCATATAAAGTTGGAGATTTGATTTACGTCAAGCCTGAACAGAAGTGGCGTTGCTACAAAAGGTGGAAAGGACCAATGGAAGTAGAGGAAATTCCAGATGAATGGTCGGTTGTAGTAAAGGGTATCAGACATCATCTACAGGATGTTAGAAAGATTCACGTCGGTAACCAACTGGACGTGACATACAATGGGAACATTGACAGGAATATTGACATTGAAGATGAGATGGACACGGACAGTTCAGATGATGAAACTGTAAATGATGATGACACTACAGTGAATTACAATGAGGATGATGACAACGACAATATAGATGATGGAAGTAATGCAAATGATATTGAGGTCGTTCCGGAGTTAGGATATGTAACTCGAGCAGGGAGAAATTCGAAACCACCGGAGAGATATGGGATTTAGATTAGCTAAATATCGATTGGAGCTATTTACTTGAACATGGTGTTAAATATACGTTTACTATAAACTGGGGGGAATATGAGAACACAGATAGTTTATTTTACAAACTGGGGGGAATATAAGATATGTGTGAGATAGATGGATGGATTATTATAGGCTGCTGACTGCTGAGTGTAACTGTGGTGGTGGTTGGTATTCTGGTCATTGCAGTATTGTGCGGTTTGTAGTCTGACAGTGCTAGATGATTATAGGATTAATACATTTTGAATAACTGACACATTTATATCTTATACCGCGGAGGCAGAGCGAACATGACCGGAGTAGTGCAAACTGCAGTCTCCGTCGGAAAGCAACCAAGACACAGGCATAGTCGCGATTTCGCATAGACTCCCGCCTTGCCTCCAGTACTTAATGCGAGGTGCGTGATGAGGATTTTGGCCTCGGCACACCAGATACCATCTGTGGTTCCCAGCAGCAGCGGTGTGAAGGCCCTTCGTCGATCTTCACAAACTGACTGGTAATGTGCCTTCTTCTGGCGCACGCGCTGTTCGAGGAGGGATTCTGTCGACCAGTTGGCTTGTATGTACAGTACAAGGTAGCGTCAGGGTTAATAACCGCAATGTCGAACGCTGCTGATTGGACCAACCCCCCCCCCCCCCCCCCCCTCCAGCCGACCAAACGGCGGGACCAGGTCTGCGTGGACCCCACCCACCGCTCGACCCTCCACGTCCACGAGAGAGAGTAACCTCACGCTCCACACTGGATGCACCAAATGCTGTTAATAAAACTTAATACTATTTATAACAAACCTAAAATTAGCAGAAATTTGCAGCGCCATCTAGCGGTCCAGAATGATTTTCACAACATGTCGTCTGATAGATTGGTTGCCCCATCGTTTTTCTATCATATTAAAAAGTTTTCATGTGATTAGATGCAAATATGTAAAAGCCTTAGGGTTTTAAGAACAACCAAGTGTTTTTCATTGTTAACTAGTATTAACTAATATTAAATAGCGAAAAAATAATACTTTTTATCATTTATCATGTAGAATAGCATCTTAGGTACCTATATTCCAAATTATAGCCAAAACCAAACAATTTTGAAACGCTGAGAGTGATAAATCGAAGATTTGTCCGAAAATGGTGTACCACCTCCTAACCTCTAATAACATTAACGGGATATTAAGAGTGCTGCATTTTGAATATATTCTATACAATATTCCATTATGAGGCGCCGTTGAGGCCAAAAAATACATTGAGATTACAAAAAAAATATTGGGAACACAAAAAAATATTGGGATTACAAAAAAAGATGTATATATATATATATATATAATTATATCGCCCGAAATTAGCCATTTACGGCCGAAAAACGCTTTTTGCTTTTTGACACCGATTCAGTACCCCTACCACCAGTACACGTCCGTGGGGCCTTCGCGCAGCACGAGACTCAGTTATGAGATACAAATTAAAATTGAGCCATTCTAACACAAAATCTGTATTTAAGAAATTAACCAAACCGCAAATAAATCATAAGAGGGGAAAGTTGCTCGCTTTCAACCCCCTCCCCCCTTAATATGCACCCCAACCCAAAGGCACACAGAGGATTGTTCACAGGCAGGTATTAACAGAAAAATGGTGTTTTTAAAGTAATATATTTTAGGCGAGGAGGCGACCCAATTTATAAGAAATATTATAACTTACCTTATGACGTTCAAGTATTGATACTGAAATATTAATTTACCATGTCGATCGATGTCACAACAAAATTATTTAGCAATATTTATTCTAAAGAATCTCCATTAAATACTCAGCCAATCATTTTGCGAGATAAACAATAAGCAAAGCTGTCTTATTACTCTAGGGCCTAACACTATTGCATATCCCATATAATTACACCTTGCTGGAATAGTAGTGGTGAGGTGGAACTGGTCGGATGTATTCCTAGCCCGGCAAACACACCGGACGTGTTCTAGCACATATCTGATGTTTCAGCTAAATCATTGATTGCACTTTGAGATATTTTGCCCTCTAGCGGCAGACTAGAGAACTGCAGACAGATGAGCCTCCTTTGAATGACACAGTTAATGGTCTAGTACAAATATGCCAAGTTTCAGCTAGAACGTGTTTAACCCTATTAAACCCGGGGGGGGGTCAATATGACCCCTCCCGTGGTTTTTTTATTATAAATCTGAAACAAACGCAGTTGGGAATCTGAAATTTTATGACTTTTCCTAAAAATCTATTGTCTTCCTAGTAGTGAAAACCGTTTTCAAAAATATTGGGTACTTTTCGAGTTATAGCACCATTTTTTAACCCTACTTTTGGCACTTTTTTTGAGACGTTTTTTGAAAATTACATTTCATTAAATATGAATTGTAACATCTCTATTTATTATTTACACCGGTTTTTTGGTGTTAGAAATTTGATGGAATTCATATAAATTGATTTAGAAATTTCAGACTTGTTTTTTTCGGTGGGTGCCAAATTTTGGTGCCAGCACCAAATTTTGAAATAAGTCAATTTTGTAAATTGATCGTTTGAAACTTGTTTTTTACGCAATTGGGGTTTTTTGGGTTTCTAGATTCGATGAAATATATACGAGTTGCACCAAGCGTATCAAACTTGTATTTTTCGGTGCTGTGTGCAAATTTTGGTGCAAGCACGAAATTTTGAAAATCCATTCAATAGATAAAAATTGCTTGTGACAACATATTTCTTGGGTTTTAGAGGTTTATGGCTGTTCTGAATTCAATGGAAAATATAATTATCGAACTAGACATCTCAAACTTGTATTTTTCGGATGTGGGTGCAAAATGTGGTGCTAGCACCAAATTTTGAAAACCATCAAATATATCAATTGATTGTGTCACCTTGTTTCTTGCGTTATACGGGTTTGTGATGGTTCTGAATACAATGGTATCAGTAAAAATTTCATAAGAGTTCTCAAACTTGTATTTTTCGCCGGTGGGTGAAAATTGTTGTGCCAGCACCAAATTTTGGAAAATATGCAAATTGATAAGTAGATAGTATCACCTTGTTTCTTGCGTTATACGGGTTTATGAGGGTCCTGAATCCGATGGAATCAATAAAAACAGCATTGGACATCGCAAACTTGTACTTTTTGGTGATGGGTACGAAATTTGGTGCTAGCACCAAAATTTGCCAAACTACGCCGAAAAATACAAGTAGCAATGATCTGGCATATTAGAAATGTATTCCATTAGAATCAGCGCCCTCGAAAACCTGAAAATGTGAATTTATAGCATCGTATAAGTGTTTTAAAAATTTTGTGTTCTAATTGAAAAGTGCTGGTTACTTGTTTTTTTCATTTTTTTCCTACGCAGAGAGGACTAAACAGCCATTTATAGTAATCATATCATTTTTTAATATTTTCCAATGTATTTTGCACCCCAGAAAACCTGTATTGAAAAATAATTAGCCGAAAATGTAACTTTCAAATTTGGTGAAAATTGTGCACTACTTGTAATTTTGGTGCTGCAATATAACCACCCCAGTACATTTTTTTCGAAATTTTTTTTTTCGGTCGGATCCAGACAAGTGATACCTACGTACAAACAAAAAATCAGACGTTTTCGTAAATATTTGTAGATTTTAGAGGGGGGGGTCAATATGACCCCCTCCCGGTATTTGTACAACATTTTATAGCCCGGTACTAATAGGGTTAAAGCAAATAAAATGTGAGGATATTTAATATCTAGACATGTAGCCCTCTAGCGAGAGACTGAGGATTTGATGGTGTCTGGAAGTCCATAAAAACCAAAACTTATGGTCTTATTGATGCGTACTAATTTTAGACTCGAAAGCTTTAAATCCGACGAAGTTATAAGTAAGTCAAAATCGTAGCGACGATGATGACATACAGTACCATTATTGAATGAACTATTTGCCATAATTGACCTACCCCCCTAAGAGATAGTTCGCAAAGGCTCCGCCAACTTCATGGCTCGGATCATATACCCATACCCCATGCTATAAAATATATTCGATCGATATACAATTATATATTAATCCGCTAGGTGGTGTCAAATTATTATTCTTCATATGGGTAGTCAACTGCTATTGCACTTGAATTTGAATTTGTGTGTTATTGATGTAATTTTAGCCTAATTTATCGTTCCTTCTGTAGAAGTGCCATCCTTTTGGTTTAATTAATAAATATTATAAATTATTATTCTGCAATTTCGTACTTGTACAGTACAGCAGTACCGTACCGGCAGGCCTATGTCATTACTTCGGAGTCTCTAGCCGATCCCCAATTAAATGTCTTAACTTTTCAATTTCGTAGAAGATAGACTTTATGATTCTCTACAAGCAACCAACATTTCAGCTCTGGAAAATGAGGCGTTCCCTAGAAATTTTACATTTTTTAAAAACCACATAATCTGCCGTAGCTGACGTCAGACTGCATGATTTTTCACCAAACTTTACAAATTTTCTAACCTTTCCCTCTACTACTCACCTACTAAGTTTGGTTCAATTTCGAATCAGCGATGCCGAGAAATTCGCGTTCAAAGATTTACCAGACAGACGGACGGACAGACAGACAGATAGACAGACAGACGGACATGCCCCATTTGCCCTATATGAACCGTATGCCAAGGCTCGCCGTCTACGTGTATCGCCCCACATATTTATAAGCAGACAAGAAAGAAGTCACACTAATATGCCCTAATCCCAATCCACACCCAGTCTCTACTATTATGATAAGGCTTATTATACGAAAATTATCTATTACCACTATTTCTGCTGTAAAAAGTACATTTCGGCCGTAAATGGCAAATTTCGGCCGAAAATATTTCGTGCGTAAATGGCAAATTTCGGCTGTAAAAAGCAAATTTCGGCCGAAAAATCTTAATTTGTTTTGTAATCTCTGTAAAAGCTTTTGTGGGATAACTGATTCGTTTGCCTGGCTGGCCAGTTCCCCCCCGGTCGCTAGAATACTCTAAAAGGGATCTATAGCTAAAATGGTGCAAGCTACCAGCTTATTGGCTGATGTGCTGTACGAAGGTATCTGGGTTCTGTTCGATCGGCCAACCAGCTTAGGGAGGTCGCCTCAGCCCTGCTGTCCGTATCGGCCAATAGAATTTGAGTGGGCGTTGATTTTGACCTATCCCAGAGCTACTGAACTGAATTTCCTATCTGTATGCTCATCCTCTGTGTTGGACGGGAGCTTCGGGGAATAAGGGTAGTTGGTATCCTCGTATAGTCATGTAGTCATATGATTCTTCTTATGATTCTGTTGTTGTGTTCCCATTTTTCGCCATAACACCGGCTTTTGGGAAGAACTCTAGTGAAACTGCTTAAATTATAGAAGGTATAACTGTTACCTAACTAACCAATCCCACCTAACTAATCTCACTTAATTTAACTGCACTAATCATATTGTTTGTACTGTTATTTACCGTCAGTTATTAATTGTATAGATTTGTTGATGAAATATTGTCCTTTGGAGAATACGGATAAATCACCCAAATTTCCCAATTTTCTTGATACACTACAGGTTAGAGAGAAGGGTTATACATAACAATTGCGATTTATATCAATGTGGTGTGTATTGAATCTAATGTTATTTAGCAGAGACTACATGAGTCAATTGCTGTTCTCTTTATGTGTGATCAAATTTACTGACGGTCGGCAGAATAGTGTGCATGATTGTGATTGGTAACAAAGCATTTCCTAAAGAATGCGCCTTATACTTTAATTATAAGCATTATCGTTGCGTTTAGTATAAGTCCTAGCTCTGTTTAAATAGATAGAGCGCCACGTCCTAAAGGAACTGTTAATATTTCCCGAAAGCTAATAATATCTGTCAGAAATTAATTATTAACGATCAATCGAATAATACAGTAGGTTTACACTGCAACCTTACACTGCAATAATAAAATTTAAGCATCCGAATTCAGCCTCCCGGGTGTATCCATCGGGTGAATGATCGCGCATGGGCTGGCTTCGGCTAATGTTTTTGTTTATTAGCATAAAATATTGTCGTATGCTAAAGGTGTTTTAATTAACTAAAAGACATATAAATTTTGGCAGGTTAAACTGCCGAAGGTCTTCAAAAGCGCGAACAGTAACAGTTATCGATCTTATTGCAGTAAGCAATAAGGTTGCAAAATACCGTAGTGACCGGTAAACCTGAACCGGTACTTCTGTAGGTCAGTAGGCCCAACTGTCAGAACCGGTACTGCTGTAGGTCCGTAGGTCCAACTGCCAGAACCGGTACTTCTGTAGGTCTGTAGGCCCAACTGTCCTAACCGGTACTGCTGTATAAGTACATTAGTATTATTCGAATTTGATTAGTGCATACCGGTAGGCTGTTTAAGAGATTAGGGACTGTACACCCCTTGTTTCTTTTGGAGCTTACTTATTTCTGTCGGTTTTATTTCCTAGTAAGTTAATATTGAGCTGAAGACGTGTAAGTCTGCTCAGAT
Organism: Nemertoderma westbladi; assembly: GCA_032718475.1. Lineage (NCBI taxonomy): Eukaryota > Metazoa > Xenacoelomorpha > Nemertodermatida > Nemertodermatidae > Nemertoderma > Nemertoderma westbladi. The sequence continues at coordinate 48,516 of JAUCBJ010001331.1, forward strand.
TGTTCAGATAATTGTAGGCTGAACTGCTGTCTGACTGTTGTTGGGTTTGGAGAGATTACGGTGTGTGTAGAGTTTGTCTGATAAAGTGCCGTTAGTAAGTTGGGGCAGCCATATGCTGTAAGGTCAATCCCCTCTTAAAGAATAAGTCGTACTACCGTGTTAGAACGCATACTAACTAACTATTTCAGAATCTGCATATACTGTAGTTTATTTAGGCTTGATCGTAGTCTGCCAGCGTTTTAGCCTGTGTTTGTTTGTGTGGTCTGTTCAGGTACCGTAATAGTTATTACTCAGATATTTTGTAGGCTGGATTGTTGTCTAGCTATTATTAGGTCTGAAGAGATTGCTGTGTGTGTGGAGTTTGTCTGATAAAGTGCCGTTAGTAAGTTGGGGCAGCCATATGCTGTAAGGTCAATCCCCTCTTAAAGAATAAGTCGTACTACCGTGTTAGAACGCATACTAACTAACCATTTCAGAATCTACACGTACGGTAGTTTATTTAGGCTTGGTGGTAGTCTGCCAGCGTTTGGTTTGTATTTTGTTTGAGTATTCTGTACGGGTAGCGTAATATTTATTATTCAGAGATTGTGCGATTATTCGCAACATTCATGTCCCCAAGTTTATCCCTACAGTAATTGTGCTTGTTATACATACCGTTATAGTTAAATTAACCCCGGTACTACACGGGCTGCTTGGCGTAGGACAAGACTGGTGACTTTGTGCTCTGGTCACTCCAGCAGATGCCGTGGTTCTTTTAACTGTTCAAGTATATTTAACTACTGATTATTTGTTATACCGGTACTTGTACCTAATTTAGGGTTTAGTGTACAGTGCTTTCCGAAGTAATTAGTGTGTAGGCAGTATATTTGTGTTGTAAAGTGGTTGATAGGCACATTCGTTAGCTCTATTAACTTCTGGGTAGGAACACTCCGTGATACATAACATAGTACCTATAGCGATACGGTTATAGGTCGTCAGGCGGTGGCATTTTCCTATCTGGACAGTGCAATATATTTACTACTACTTATTATTTCAAATACCGTAGTACCCTGTCCTTTGTAATAACCGGAAATCTAACCCTTTGTTAGGCTGGTTTGTAGACTTCCTGTAAAATTACCCTAAAAATTTCGTACGTAATATTTTGTTGTGTTTAATTAGAGAATTAATCTCATCCGTATCGTAAGTAATTTGTAGTATTAAGTAACTTAGGTAAATTAGAATTATCAGTTTTAGTGTCTCAATAAGTAACACTTCACTGAGAGCGCACAGCTTCTGTGTAGTGATTCCCCCAGAAATAATAACATTTATTTCAAATATTGACAAAAACCCATTTAAACGGGTGTATATCTATTATAAATCAACTCAAACGATTTATAAATAGTAGGCCTGCCATACAACAACTAGGTCTCAATATCAGTTGGACTACTGCTTAAATAACGGTAATAAAGTAAGTTAAAGTAACCAAGTAACCCTAAAATATTCAGAAATTCAATTATTCTAAAAATAATTGACATACCGGTACTTACCATAGGCTTATTATATTTATTTCTATAAATTTGAGCTGAAATCATACCGGTATTCTGTAATTAATTCTAGTTCATAATTATACTTATATATACTATAAGTGTAAGCTGTATACCGGTATTCACGATAGGCCTATTATATATTTATATATTTGTGCTAAAATTATATACCGGTACTCTGTGACAAATCTAGTCTGTAATAATACTTATATATATATTATAAGCATACCGGTATTCTAATATATTGTATATATATATCACGTTACACTGAGTAACGGTATCGGTAATAAATCACTAGGCTTGCGGTTATACTGAATTACCAGACTTGCTTTAACTGAAACTATAGTAGTAGACATTCAACTGTATAGCTAAACATGTCTGACACTCAGAAAAACCTGTCAGACAGTCTGATCGATACAACCATCTGTGACACAGATAGGAGTGTGGAACGATTAAGAAAGGAGTTCAGCTCACCCCCTACTGCAAGAAAGGTCATCCCTCCAGTAGTATCAGACCCTAGGCTAATCCACCATAGGTCCATCATAGGCACTCGGGCACAGGTCAAACGGAACCAAGAGGCAGCTGTCCTATCACAGCAACATCTTGGTCAAGAACCTGCTTCCCAGCGACCCGATAGCTCCAGTAGTTCGGATACTGTAGAGCTGACCCCCGAACGCGGAGTGCAGATGGCTGCTACAGTCTACTCGGACCCCCTTCTTACCCTTCCTGCTGCAGTGCTGACTACTATATTCATTGCAGTGGAGGAACATCAAGCCGACTGGGCGAGAAATAAGCGAGCGACTCAAGATAATTATGCGGGATACGCCAGGGAAGAATTGATGTCTATTGTCGAGTCACAATGGAACTTTCCCGGACTCGGACTCCCGTTGGATCTGTCCGAGGCTACTTGGGAAGATATACACAGGATGGGAGTGGCTAAAGATACAATGGATCCAGCTGTTTGGAAGAGGTCGGCAGCAGGATATGTGCAGGGATTCTTCGGCTCCTTGGAGCGATTGGAAGAACAACTGTTTAGACAACCTCAAGGACCTCAAGAGCAGGAAGAGCTGCTATACCAAGTACGCGAAAGAACCCTACGCATTCGACTAATCCTCTCAGCCTTTGAGGAAACTTCCAAAAGAAGACAGGACACGTCGCTGCAGGTTGCTGTCAAAACTTGGTTACATCGGGTAGGTCTCAAAGTACAGGAAACGGCCCAGTGGAAATCCCAGCTGGCTGAGAGATCAACCTATGAGGAACAAACTGATGTCACCCTTTCTCAAGCGGAAAGCGAAGAGACCGCCGAGAAACCGCGAACTAGAGACGCTATCGACATTTATTTGTCCGACTATCAGCGATTCCTAGGAGATGAAGAGTTGAGGAGACGGCTGTCTGGACTTTCCCCTAATAGTGAAGGAACCAAGCTTGTGTTGGACTCAATCGATGCCGAAATGTTAGCTGCAAACCAAGCTGAATTTGATGAGAAACTCCGCCTCACAAGAGTCCGAGAAGAACAAGTAAAGAAAGAACGGATAGAGAAAAGAAAGGTGGCAGCAGCAGCGGCGGCAGAAGCAGAAGCCGAAAGAAAGGCGGCAGAAGCAGAAGCCGAAAGAAAGTCGGCAGAAGCAGAAGCTGAAAGAAAGGCGGCAGAAGCAGAAGCCGAAAGAAAGGCGGCAGAAGCAGAAGCCGAAAGAAAGGCGGCAGAAGCAGAAGCAGAAAGAAAAGCAGCAGTGGCAGAAGCAGAACGGAGAGCTTCTGAGGAGACTATCCAACTGGAGTTGGAAAATCTGCAAGAGACGCAAGACAGTATAAATAAACAGTTTACTGCTAATCAAATGCAGATGATGAGAAAATCTACTCCCAAGCGCCAGGGATACACATCCTCGGAGGAAGGCGAGACCACCGATCCTGAAGGCGGAGGAAATAGATCTCATCTAAGTAGGCGTAGAAAAACATCTTACAGTCGCAAATTGCCTGATTTGCCCCCAGCTGTTAGAAGACAGCTAGCTAGCACAGACTTGAGTAGTATAGAACCTACAGCCCAAAGTATTAAGGTCAAAAGACTCCCTACAATAGTTGATGAGCCGGAAATAATTAGGCCTGTCGTTCCCAAAGTCACTTCTGTGTTAGAGACCCCTGTACTTCCAGAGCTTAACTCTAAATTCCCTTTACATAGTACTACACTGCCTGTACCCGGTAGAACAGTCCAAGAGAATATCCCTGTCCAGATAGCAGAGAGAGAAATCAAAAATTTGTCTCCCGTCGTCCCGCGTCAGCCCGCTACTATGTTGGCGACTCCCGCTTCGGCGGTTGAGTGGGTAGAAGAGGGACGGCAGGGGATGAATCTCCTGCTAGGACAGATGCAGGAGACTGTCCACCAACTTAAGGGAACAGTGAGGGAAGGTAGAGCAGAGTTGCAAGAAGTGCAGCAAAGTATCGCACTAGAACGCGACAAATTAGTCAATATCCAAAAGGGCATACCAATACCCCCTGTAACATTGTGTCAACCTGTTAGGTCTGAAGTATTACATGCGCAAGGTGTGGAGCCTACACGCATCTATACTGCTAGTGAAGTAGAAACTCCTATAGCAAACCCTATTAAGGGTGATTATAGACCTGTTATTAATGATATTCCCTATAGACCTGATAATGATCCGAGAAATTTATATACCGATAATTCGATATTAAATAACACGATGGCCCAAGAAAGCTTTACGCGTCAGATGGCTAGAACAGAAGCCCGCCAAGCGGTCAAAGTGGGAGAGATCGTCAAATTCAATGGAGATGAGATGAAATGGTTACCTTTCAACGAATATTACAAAGATAGCATGCAGAACTCTGTACTATCTAACGGAGAGAAACTTAGATTCCTCATCAAGTGCTTGGAAGGACCTCACAAGTTAATGGCGTTAACATCCAGATGGATTAAGACAAGTTTGGGATACATTAAACATCAGGTATGGTAACAAGGATAACATAGCTAAGTATTTGTATGCAAAATTAGTAGCCCCCCGACACTTCCTTAGTAGCGGGATTATAGAGTTTTCCGATGAAATTCAAGAGATCTGTAGACAACTGGACTGGTTAGGTAAGTCGCATGAATATCAGAGTTCCATGGTTATTGGAGCCGTAGTCTCTACTTTACCAAAGGGTGGAGTATGTACACGCTGGGACAAGAAAGTGTTGTACATGAATGAACAACAACGACGAAGTCCTACCATGGCTGATCTCATGTCCTTCTTAGATGGTGAGGTTAAACTACAACTCATCAAGCAGTCCAGAGAGAAAACATCGGAAAATAAGGTAAGTGAGAAACCCGCTTCTAGGAGGAGAGTAACACCGGTGTGTTACACTGACGACGGCGAAAGCCAAGCTTCTCAAGAAGAGGACAGCGGGAAAGACACCGATCGATCTTACTACGTTGAAAAAACCTCAAAAGACGTAAGTAAATACAAGGCTCGAAACAACGATAGGAGAGAACAGGTTGCCAAGACCCCTCCTCAGTCTCCTAACAGAATGCACCGAAGAAAACCCGAAGACAAAACGAGAGTGCATCAAGTTACCCAAGGTAAAGTGAGTAACATAAAACCTAACTGTGCGCTGTGCGACGGGACCCACCGTTTGAGTGCGTGTGCTGAATTTCTGAAGAAATCCCTAGTAGACAGACGTACAGTCGTGTGGGATAAGCGGTTATGCTATAATTGCCTCAGACCAGGACATCAACGGCGAACCTGTTACTCCGACATAAAGTGTGCAAAGTGTGGCGCGAAACATCACATCTTGTTACACAGTGAGTTCGAACGAGACAGACAGAGTCAGGTAAGTGAGCCCGAACTACATGTCCAATTTAGTGACGTAAACGACACTGATCAAGAGTCTGAGATGGAAGGATTCTATACTGACGAATTCTCTGACGCCAATGAATCCTGTTATCTAATAAATACCGCAGTGTATCGAGCACTTACTTACGAAAAGGACATCAACGATGAGTTTTCCCCAACTACTTTCGCCAAACAACCCTCTTGGAAAGCTCCAGCTTCCAACGTAGGAATCAGAGAATTTCCTGTAGTTCAAGTAAGAGTTCACGGTCTTAACAAAAGCTACATAGTGAACGCCCTCCTTGACTCCGGCAGCACAGGAACATTCATCGATCAAGAACTAGCCGAAGATATCTTTGCTGGACAACCCAAGTTCCGGACTAAATTGAATATGTCAGGAATTATGCAGGTTTGGAAATCTACCCTAACGGCAGATTACTATGTAGGTGTGTTGTCCACCCCCCAGGATAAGTTAGGAACACAAGGTATAAGGTCAGTAAAAATGGTGGCTATAAAGAACTTTGCTACTACTCAAGCAGACCTTTATAATTGGGACGAGGATGAGAGCATCCAACATCTTAAGATACCTCGATTCCAGACAGATTATCCTGGAGTGCAAATACTCATCGGCCAAAACGCGCACGAGGCGCTCGAAACATTAGAGAAACGGCCTGCTCAACCACAACCACTGCAAACCTATGCGGTAAGAACTAGAGTAGGTTGGTACTTTACTGGCCCTTCCCGTAGAACTCTCGAAGAGAGAATGCCACACGAACAAATATATCAAGTAAACGATTGGGAAGTGGAAAGCAGTGAGGTGGACGAACTAACTGAGGGAACACCATACTCCTCAGATAATGACGACATCTACCAACTCTTCGAAGAAGAGAACACAATTGACCTACTTACAGAGAATCAAACTTGGAAAAACCAAGCGAACCTATGTCAACTGATTCGCCCAACGGAATCCATTATTTATAATGACGAACTTAATGACGAGGTAGAGCGCTACAACGCTAGAACTCGGGACGAACTCGCCGTACGATTCTTTACCCAAGAATTAGTAGAACCCAATTCATACGACAAAGCCCTGTCGATAGAAGAAGAAAGAGCCAAGCAAATCCAGGAAACAACCACACGTTTTTTAAAAGATCAAGGTAGATATGAAATCGGACTACCCTTCCGAAAGCGGGAAACCAGATTTATAAATAACAGACCCTTGGCTGAGAAAAGAATCAATCAATTACATCGACGTCTTACGGCAAACGCTTCAGCTAAGGAAATGTACCAAACTCAGTTGAAGAAATTTATCACAAAAGGATATGCGGAGCGAGTACCGGAAGGAACTCCAATAACTGAAAGAACTTATTATCTAACACATCATTACGTTCCCAAACCCGGTAAACCCCATGAAGTACGGATCGTATTTGATGGCTCCGCCCTATATATGGGCCAATCCCTCAACTCCGAGTTGTTACCAGGACCCAACTTGCTCCAATCTTTGTTGGGAATACTTTTAAGATTAAGACAATATTCCATCGCGTTCGCCTCTGATATAGAAGGAATGTTCTTCTGACTGATTGATTGACGGCAGTATGACTGAATACCGGTAACATCTGAAATTCCCTGCCTGCTGTTCTGCCATAAACTTGACATCTTTAGGCCTACTACATCTACCACTATAAGCAGATAACTCTGTAGCGGTTTGATAGACTACAATAGACCAACTTTCAACCCCATCCCACACATGGCGCCCAAACGTAGTGGGAATCAGAATCCGGACTCGTCCGAAAAAATTGACAAACTCGAGGACTGGATAAAGACCTTGGTACTGGAAGTCAGAACCATGGATGGAAATGTAAAAAACTTGGAAAAGTCCATAAAAGCTATTCCGGATCTACAGGAAGCAATAAGCGGCTTAATAAGCGATAACAAAGCTCTAAGGAAAGAAAACAAACGATTGATAGACGCCAATGATAAATTGGACCAATACATGAAACGACACAACGTTCTTCTCCATGGAATTAACGAGGGATCCGTCGAGGATACCAACCGTATAGTTTACGAGCTGCTAGAGAAACTAGGAATCCCACGAAACGAGGTTGACCTATTCCATCGACTAGGGCCACCTAAGAACGACCGCACCAAATGTCGACCAATAATTATACGCTTTATTGGGCACTCTACTCGTCACATCGCCTTCCGAAACCGCAAACAACTTCCGGAAGGTGTTTACTTATCTGATCATCTTACCTTGTTAAGGGCAACTCTCCTGCGCGATGCTCTTAAGCTAAAGACTAACAAGAAAGTTGCAGCGGCATATTCAACCAACGGTTCAGTTTACGTCCGTATGTCAGCAGACCGGAACGATATTCCGATATTAATCTCATCGCAGGAAGACATTGCTTACCTTCAGCAATCTCGTGACATTCCCAAGTCTAACCAAACAAGGCATAATGGGAACCAGTCCACTAATCGCCTCCCTCGCGGCCGTCCTTCTGGTCGTCCTAT
>JAUCBJ010001333.1:0-45689 GCA_032718475.1 Nemertoderma westbladi
GCTTGGGTAGCTCTATCAAAAATGGATACCATCTGGAAATCAGATCTCTCCAGGCACCTGAAGACTAAGTTCTTTCGAGCCACAGTGGAAAGTGTATTTTTATACGGGGGTGAGACCTGGACACTGACTAAATCACTTGAACAACGAATTGATGGTTGCTACACAAGACTACTAAGGGCAGCCCTAAACATCAGCTGGAGACAACACATGACAAACGCCGAGCTTTATGGTACAATACCACTTGTATCAACCACCCTCCGTGAACGCAGATTAAGATTCAGTGGGCACTGCTGGCGAAATAAAGACGAGGTCATACCAGATCTACTTCTCTGGCAACCAACTCATGGAAAGCGTAGTCGTGGACGACCTGCCATAACATATATAGATCAACTTGAAAGGGATACTGAACTTGGGAGAAACGAAATTGCGACAACTATGGAGAATCGGGAAGCCTGGAAGGATCTCAATTCCACTGTCCGAGTTCGCTCGACCTACTGTAGTAGTAGTAGTAGTAGTAAGCATCCTTTACTGCATTGTCAGTTCTGAGTTTCTCCCAGTCATATTTGATTTGCTTACTTGTCCTGGGTTTGCTGGCTCTCAAACTGAGTCTGATCTCTGCAGTCACGATTCTGTGGTCCGAACCAATTAGGTTGAACGAGCTGTATGCCTCGCAGTTGATCATGCTGTTTCTCCACTTTTTGTTTATAAGGATGTAATCCAGTTGTGCTTTGGTTCCATTAGGGTATTTAAAGTTCCATAGCTTCCCCTTACTCTTTTCGAATGTGTTGTTTGTTGGTATCAATTCACATTCTTCCATTAAGGTCTAAGTGTAAGCAAGCACCCATTTCTGTTCGAACTGGTATAACCCTTGATGTCTTATAGGCCAATTTGCGCATTCATGTCACCAGCAATGACTTTGCAATTGTGTTTCGGAGAATCTCCTTTATAAGTCCAGTCAGATCTTCATAAAACTTGACTGCTTGTTCTGGCTCTGAGGCATTGGTTGGACTGTAGCAACATATAACTGTTGCCTTGGGATTCCCATCAAATGTTACGATCATAACCCTGGAATTTATAGATTCGATGTTGTTTAGGGTCTTAAGTGCAAATGGGCTTAGCAGAATTCCTACTCCATCAATGGAACTCAAGTCAATAGAATAGGATACACAGTTTAATTTCTTCTCATAATAATCTGCTATTTTCCCCTTTGCACCTTTTTAATTGCTTCCGAGTACTCCCCTTATCTGTAATCCAGTCATCCGTCTGCTAGATTTTCTGAAAGGAATGTGTACCACACAGTATAAATCGATATTGTCTGATTGGGTGATACCGGTTGGTTGTAGGTACTAAAGAATCACTTTCGATCTTGATAGAAACATTTTCTGACGTCGTTCTTTGTCCGCCCGTTTATCTCAGCCGTATACGACGAATATTCCAACCCTAATCTACCTTCGCCCCAATATATTCTTCATTGATCTCAATATATTTAGCATTAGTTTGTGCATTCCTACTCTACGGGGTAGTCCACGCCACCTGTAAGCGATATCGAACTCAGATGACGACACATTGAATCCTCGTTAACTTCCATCCCTTATCGCCTATTAATAATTAATTAAGTGGATCCCGGTAGATTCTTTGTAATGCCAATCTCTTTGTTCACCGTCGATACTCCCTTTGAACCCTAGATGGCGCTGCTGTATATGCCGCCCACCTACAACGAATTACAATCGAATTGCCCGCGTTTGACTTGCCTCGCACTCTATGTACATTTACAAACATCTATTAATACGCTGCCGGGCTGCCGTTAATTACTTGACGTATTTCCCCCCCCCCCCCCAGTCCAGTATTGATACCTGATACCTGTATTTTTCAAATAATACAAATCAAAAATATGTATTTGTTCTCCCGTTTTTTTTTTAAACAATAGAATGTGTTGAGGTAACAGCGATGTCATTTAGTTGTTATCCATTTATTAAATAACCTGGATATAAAACTGATGGTAATAAATATAAACAATTAAAGTCTTTGTAACACATGGTACATACAGAGTACCCAGGTGCGGAAACCTTTTCAATTTTCCTTATTAATAAATGAGACCGTTGTATCTTTTCTTTCCTTCATCACTATAATGTTCCACAGTCGCCATATATCGGCCACAGGCTCAGGTGTTCAGTGTCAGTGATTGACCTCGGATTTTATCATTTGTGTTTCTTTTTATTTGTTTAGTTATTTATGTTTGAATTCGTGCTAAAGCATAGATCGTACTAAAACTTTAGTTTGGAGCCCCTCAGGGACATTAAAAAAAGTTTTTTGATAAAAAAAAAAGTCGTACGAACGTATTATGTATAAAAAAATCATACATTATACATACTGTACCGCATGCTGCATACAGATGCCGTATACATACTGCAGACCGTTTACAGACCCCACAAAGACACACGATGAGTATTCTAGCTCATATCTGACAGGTCTCAACTTAAACGGATCATAAATAACGGATTTGACTTTCAGACATTTCGCGAGCGGCAGACTAGAGAACTGTAGACCGTCAGACCGACTTGAGTTAGCTGATATTGAGTTTCAACTACGGTATTTTATATTGAATTGAAAAACCCGCTATTTATTTGTATTGTTTATTACCATTAATGTTTAGCCAATCGAAGTATAGTTAGTTAGTAAGTCGTTCGCGCGAGTTACTATTGGAACGATGCGTAGCATCTATTGGACATGCTTTCTGCAAAATTTCGCTTTATTTCGTTTACAATTTTTGTAGGAGAAGATACATTTCCTACAAACAGTGTGTGTGTGTAATCTTGGCTAATTTACCATAAATACATCTAAAATAATGTACAAAACGTTCCAGTTTATTTATTCTACACTTCTTCCATTCCGAGACTAGTGCCTATAACTCAGGCTCCAGTCTGAACTCCTAGCGGATATACAGTAGGTGTTACTTGTAATAATGTGGTGTTTACTAGCGGCTCCCAACATTGAATCCGCTAAGGCACTTAATAATTAAATATTAATCCCTATTTGTTAGTGAATGAACTCACTGTACAACCCCATAAAAGCAGCATCGATTAATTTTTCCATCGTTCTTTCATTTCCTGTTGATTAGTTTTATAGCCTTGGGGGCTTGGCGTGCACACGAAATGTTTCTTTACATTACAAAGAAACTCCTAACCATGGATGACTCCAGATGAAAGTAGATTAACGGTACAAATAGTGGGCCCATAACAACAGTATGAATAATTAAACGTACAAATATCCGCCTTCCTGGTTGCAATTGTAATAAATTGTTGATTTGCAAGCAGGTTGGGCGAGCTGTTTGTTCGTTTAATTATTTGTACTGTTCCTGTGGGCCCACTACGTGCACTCTTAATCTCCAATTCGTGTTTATATGCGGAATATAGTATTCCGTAGTGGTTCATATCAATCTTTGTTAAATTGGTGACATTCATGGCGAGATTAGAAGCGCAGTTCTACTGCTACCATCGGCCTACTGCATTGTAACTGCGCATTCAGAATTCTGTGATGGCTTAACGTAAACAATCTGTGCCACCACCATGCAATCCACAATTGCATGCTGTAATGCTGCGTACTTTAAAAATGTTGTGCCGGCCTGTCGAAAAAATTGCGCCGCCACAACTCCCTATCCCCCATGACTTTCGCGAGATTATCCGCATCTTCAAGGCCAGTGTCCTTTAAGATGCGTCTCAAGAAAGTCATGGGCTGTCCACCATGCTTATTTTCTCCATGAGGCTGCCAAAGTACAAGATTTTGCACAAGCTGGTCCTCAAGGCGAAAGCCATGTCCTGCGAAGCTATTTATTAAATTCTGATTTATTAATTTTATTCTGCAGAAATTTAATTGAGCAGCAGGTGCGCAATCTTTCTGACTTCAATCGCGCAGTACGCGGACTCACCACTGGGGGGCGTGTGAACCCCGGCGGCAAACAGGAGCCAAAGACAGCGGACCGTTCGGACGGGAACCGAACTGAAACGGACCCGGACCTTGGTGTATACTCCTCTAGGAGTATGGGGGGCGCCCCCAACCAGACCCCTTCGCCCTCTGTGAGACCCTCCCCTGCACCTTTATATAAGTCGAGAGTTCCAGAAGCGACTAAGACTCAGCCCATTATGCACGTACCAAAGAGTCCACGGGTCGCCCCACAGCATTCCTCCCCCGCTAAAAGTCCCCTAAAATCCCCCGATTCACCCGCCAATAGTTCAGGCAATTCCTGTCTGACCCCCGATTCATTGGACGTGTCATTCAGTAGCCCAGCAACCGAGTCATTGCCTAGCAACACATCTACTCGAAGATCGGAACGAGGTCAGCCCAGAATTGAATCTAACGGCGATATACAATCCAATACTCAGTTATCTACTGCCACTACTTGTGCTACATCAGTATCAATTAACCAACCGCCTTTATTATCACAAAAGCAACCTGTTTCAATTAGCCAACCTGTAACAGTTGCTTCAGAAACAGTTAACCAAACTGATCAATTAAAACCAGCTGTCACAGTTAACCAAACTGATCAATTAAAACCAGCTGCCAAAGTTAACCAAACTGATCAATTAAAACCAGCTGCCACAGTTAACCAAACTGATCAATTAAAACCAGCTGCCACAGTTAACCAAACTGATCATTTAAAACCGGCTGCCACAGTTAACCAAACTGATCAATTAAAACCGGCTGCCACAGTTAACAAACGCGCAAAAGCTGGTAAAGAAACGGCACCACCGCTAAACGAAACGGTCGCAACTCCCGTGACCACTCCAACACGCACAGATGTTAATGCATCTCGTATTCCCGTGATTATGTCCAAAAACAGTGGAAATAGGGCAAACCATCGACCCGCGGACACATCTAGCCTTCCCGCAAGGACCCCAACCCACCCTGCACCAACCCCCGCCCACACTGCACCAAACCCCACCCACACTGCACCTACCACTAACCCCCCTGCACCAACCCCTGCCCACACAGCACCAACCCCAGCTCACAGTGCACCAACACCCGCCCAACCTGCACCAACCCCCACTACCACACCACCCACCCCCGCCCATCCTGCACCAACCCCCATCCACCCTGCACCCACCCCCACTAGCACAGCACACACCCACCCTGCACCCACCACCAACCCCCTTGCTCCAACCAACACATCCCCAGCCCCCAGACCAGACCCCTCCGACTACCGCAGACCGGTCTGCCTCCCACGTAAACCCGACTCCCCTATCGCTTCCTCCCGCGCCTCTCCCGTGGCCACCGTCGCTCCCATCGTCGTGAAACCGAAGCCGAGCGTCACCACGGCAACGACGGTCAATGAGACGCTCGCTGTCCGGGAGACCACAGTAGTCGCGGATGCATTGGTCACCAAGGATACGAGGAACATCGTCGGATACGATTCGGTTCGCGGGCTGGAAGTTCGTCGAGTGGAACGCGTTCCTCAGCCGACGGAACGCGTTCCCAACCCCGCGGAGCGCGTTATCCAACCCACCACCGTATCGACGCCTCTAGTTAAACCGATAGACACCCCCGTAACATCCACCGACGCGGGGGTACACGTCTCCCAGGGATACAAGTCGTCGGGATTCATTCGAGTTCCGCGGAATAGTCCGGAGGAACGCCGGAGTTCCACTCCGGACGCGGCGCGGATGGTAGAGACGAACCCGGACGAGATCGAGTCGATCGGAGTCGAAGAGGTGGTGAACGTGGCCGCTAGAGGGATACTCAAACGTCGGGAATCTCCGGCGCCCTCTAGGGACGGACGAACGCACTCAGCTTTGGGTGGCTCTATATCGGTGGATAGAGTGAGGGATTCCTTGGAGTGCCTCCAGGTGGCGTCTAATAGGTTAGTTAGAAATCGATTTCTAGTAGTACCTCTAGGTGGCGTGTAATAGGTAAGCTAAAAATGATTCTTAGGAGTGCCTTTAGGTGGCGTCTAAAGGGATAGTCAGAAAATCGCCCATGTGAACTAGTGAAGAATACCAGGATTTACGCCCATGTGAAGAATACCAGGATTTCACTTGTCGGTCGACTTTTTATTGGAGTTTTATTTATGAAAATTTTTATTTTTTTTAATTTATCCTTATTAAATGTTTTATAGCGCTTATTTCTGTCTTATAAGCTGTACATATACTAATTCGTTTATTGGCCCATATGAAGAATACCAGACTTCCTACCGTTATATTTCACTTTGCATGTCGCCCATGTGAAGAATACCAGGTTTTAACCAAAACATAGGTTACATAAGGACTGAATTTAACCAAAACAATAAACGAATTAGTATATGTACAGCTTATAAGACAGAAATAAGCGCTATAAAACACTTAATAAAGATAAATTTAAAAAAATAAAAAATATTCATAAATAAAACTCCAATAAAAAGTCGACCGAAAAGTGAAATCCTGGTATTCTTCACGGGCGTAAATCCTGGTATTCTTCACATGTGCCATGTGTGTAAATCCTGGTATTATCATTACATTATTCACATGGGCGGTAGAACCTCTAGGTGGCGTCTAATAGGATAGTTAGGAATGATTCGGAGTGCCTCAAGGTGGCGTCTAAAAAGTTAATTAGAAGTGGATTCCTAGTAATACCTTTAGAGCATCTATTAGGTTAGTTAGGAATGGATTCCTTGGAGAGTCTCTAGGTGGCGTATAATAGATTTGTTAATTCGATATGTCTTGGAATGCCACAGGTTGGTGTATATTCTTTCTGTGTTTTCTTTTTATGTTATTCTTTCTTTATATTAATGTATTATGTTTATTGACTTTCTTTCTTAACGCAGATCCCAGAAGAAATCCGTTCGGTTTACCGACGAGAACGGTTCTAGAACGCCGCTGGCATTTTTTGACGACGCCTCCTCCGCGCATCGCTACCCTCCCAACTCTGGCCGACCCACGGTCGCCGGGGTAAACCGACCCCAGATGACCCCGACCCGCACCGTTACCATAACGACCCCGTCCTGGGACCCGCGAGCCCGGCTCTCCAAGCAGGCCCTGGCCGCTAAGGGGCCAACGCACGCCGCCGCTAGGGGGACACCATCTGGAGGCGCGGCCACCCGGAAGAAACAACAGATAGGTCTAGACATCGGTAGGGGTCCCGATGGTGACGTAACGAATGGCGACCTCGAGTTCCCCGGGCAACCAACTCAACAAAGAAACAACGTCATAAAACACAACGGCGGGTTAGATGGTGACGTCATCGGTGCTATGCAACCGGATAATCTCCAGAAAACGCCGACGGATGAGGAAATAAATATATTATGGGATAAAGTTCGCAGTTGCCTTGACCGACGCGGTAATGTGCTGCAGTACAGCCAGGTAGGTTGAGTGATAGACGCGGTAATGTGCTGCAGTACAGCCAGGTAGGTTGAGTGATAGACGCGGTAATGTGCTGCAGTACAGCCAGGTAGGTTGAGTGATAGACGCGGTAATGTGCTGCAGTACAGCCAGGTAGGTTGAGTGATAGACGCGGTAATGTGCTGCAGTACAGCCAGGTAGGTTGAGTGATAGACGCGGTAATGTGCTGCAGTACAGCCAGGTAGGTTGAGTGATAGACGCGGTAATGTGCTGCAGTACAGCCAGGTAGGTTGAGTGATAGACGCGGTAATGTGCTGCAGTACAGCCAGGTAGGTTGAGTGATAGACGCGGTAATGTGCTGCAGTACAGCCAGGTAGGTTGAGTGATAGACGCGGTAATGTGCTGCAGTACAGCCAGGTAGGTTGAGTGATAGACGCGGTAATGTGCTGCAGTACAGCCAGGTAGGTTGAGTGATAGACGCGGTAATGTGCTGCAGTACAGCCAGGTAGGTTGAGTGATAGACGCGGTAATGTGCTGCAGTACAGCCAGGTAGGTTGAGTGATAGACGCGGTAATGTACTGCAGTACAGCCAGGTAGGTTGAGTGATAGACGCGGTAATGTGCTGCAGTACAGCCAGGTAGGTTGAGTGATAGACGCGGTAATGTGCTGCAGTACAGCCAGGTAGGTTGAGTGATAGACGCGGTAATGTGCTGCAGTACAGCCAGGTAGGTTGAGTGATAGACGCGGTAATGTGCTGCAGTACAGCCAGGTAGGTTGAGTGATAGACGCGGTAATGTGCTGCAGTACAGCCAGGTAGGTTGAGTGATAGACGCGGTAATGTGCTGCAGTACAGCCAGGTAGGTTGAGTGATAGACGCGGTAATGTGCTGCAGTACAGCCAGGTAGGTTGAGTGATAGACGCGGTAATGTGCTGCAGTACAGCCAGGTAGGTTGAGTGATAGACGCGGTAATGTGCTGCAGTACAGCCAGGTAGGTTGAGTGATAGACGCGGTAATGTGCTGCAGTACAGCCAGGTAGGTTGAGTGATAGACGCGGTAATGTGCTGCAGTACAGCCAGGTAGGTTGAGTGATAGACGCGGTAATGTGCTGCAGTACAGCCAGGTAGGTTGAGTGATAGACGCGGTAATGTGCTGCAGTACAGCCAGGTAGGTTGAGTGATAGACGCGGTAATGTGCTGCAGTACAGCCAGGTAGGTTGAGTGATAGACGCGGTAATGTGCTGCAGTACAGCCAGGTAGGTTGAGTGATAGACGCGGTAATGTGCTGCAGTACAGCCAGGTAGGTTGAGTGATAGACGCGGTAATGTGCTGCAGTACAGCCAGGTAGGTTGAGTGATAGACGCGGTAATGTGCTGCAGTACAGCCAGGTAGGTTGAGTGATAGACGCGGTAATGTGCTGCAGTACAGCCAGGTAGGTTGAGTGATAGACGCGGTAATGTGCTGCAGTACAGCCAGGTAGGTTGAGTGATAGACGCGGTAATGTGCTGCAGTACAGCCAGGTAGGTTGAGTGATAGACGCGGTAATGTGCTGCAGTACAGCCAGGTAGGTTGAGTGATAGACGCGGTAATGTGCTGCAGTACAGCCAGGTAGGTTGAGTGATAGACGCGGTAATGTGCTGCAGTACAGCCAGGTAGGTTGAGTGATAGACGCGGTAATGTGCTGCAGTACAGCCAGGTAGGTTGAGTGATAGACGCGGTAATGTGCTGCAGTACAGCCAGGTAGGTTGAGTGATAGACGCGGTAATGTGCTGCAGTACAGCCAGGTAGGTTGAGTGATAGACGCGGTAATGTGCTGCAGTACAGCCAGGTAGGTTGAGTGATAGACGCGGTAATGTGCTGCAGTACAGCCAGGTAGGTTGAGTGACAGACGCGGTAATGTGCTGCAGTACAGCCAGGTAGGTTGAGTGATAGACGCGGTAATGTGCTGCAGTACAGCCAGGTAGGTTGAGTGATAGACGCGGTAATGTGCTGCAGTACAGCCAGGTAGGTTGAGTGATAGACGCGGTAATGTGCTGCAGTACAGCCAGGTAGGTTGAGTGATAGACGCGGTAATGTGCTGCAGTACAGCCAGGTAGGTTGAGTGATAGACGCGGTAATGTGCTGCAGTACAGCCAGGTAGGTTGAGTGATAGACGCGGTAATGTGCTGCAGTACAGCCAGGTAGGTTGAGTGATAGACGCGGTAATGTGCTGCAGTACAGCCAGGTAGGTTGAGTGATAGACGCGGTAATGTGCTGCAGTACAGCCAGGTAGGTTGAGTGATAGACGCGGTAATGTGCTGCAGTACAGCCAGGTAGGTTGAGTGATAGACGCGGTAATGTGCTGCAGTACAGCCAGGTAGGTTGAGTGATAGACGCGGTAATGTGCTGCAGTACAGCCAGGTAGGTTGAGTGATAGACGCGGTAATGTGCTGCAGTACAGCCAGGTAGGTTGAGTGATAGACGCGGTAATGTGCTGCAGTACAGCCAGGTAGGTTGAGTGATAGACGCGGTAATGTGCTGCAGTACAGCCAGGTAGGTTGAGTGATAGACGCGGTAATGTGCTGCAGTACAGCCAGGTAGGTTGAGTGATAGACGCGGTAATGTGCTGCAGTACAGCCAGGTAGGTTGAGTGATAGACGCGGTAATGTGCTGCAGTACAGCCAGGTAGGTTGAGTGATAGACGCGGTAATGTGCTGCAGTACAGCCAGGTAGGTTGAGTGATAGACGCGGTAATGTGCTGCAGTACAGCCAGGTAGGTTGAGTGATAGACGCGGTAATGTGCTGCAGTACAGCCAGGTAGGTTGAGTGATAGACGCGGTAATGTGCTGCAGTACAGCCAGGTAGGTTGAGTGATAGACGCGGTAATGTGCTGCAGTACAGCCAGGTAGGTTGAGTGATAGACGCGGCAATGTGCTGCAGTACAGCCAGGTAGGTTGAGTGATAGACGCGGTAATGTGCTGCAGTACAGCCAGGTAGGTTGAGTGATAGACGCGGTAATGTGCTGCAGTACAGCCAGGTAGGTTGAGTGATAGACGCGGTAATGTGCTGCAGTACAGCCAGGTAGGTTGAGTGATAGACGCGGTAATGTGCTGCAGTACAGCCAGGTAGGTTGAGTGATAGACGCGGTAATGTGCTGCAGTACAGCCAGGTAGGTTGAGTGATAGACGCGGTAATGTGCTGCAGTACAGCCAGGTAGGTTGAGTGATAAACGCGGTAATGTGCATCTTCAAGTCCAGTGTCCTTTAGGAGGCGTCTCACGAAAGTCATGGGCTGTCAACCATGCTTATTTTTTCATGGGGCTGCCAAAGCACAAGATTATGCACTGGCTTGTCCTCAGGGCGAAACCAATGTCCTGCAAAGCGGAGGCGGCTTTGTTCTAGTGTCAAGCTTGGGGGAACCAATGAGACACCTCCAATGTTATATAGTGTCTGGTTGGAGATGTGTGCATTGTACTTGACACAGTGAACCCGGCGTAGCATTCTTGTGAATGTGTCATCCAGAGATTTGGTGTCCTCAGCAGTTAGAGCCCAGCATGGACACTCATAGAGGAGTACTGGAACTACTGCTGCTCTAAATAATCGAACCTTAAGTTTCCGATTAATTCTGTGTGACTTCCAAATTCTGGAAAGCATATTCAAGGCTGCCCATGCCTTTCCCTTACGTATTCGAAGGTCCTCACCTGACTTCCGGATCCATGATCCCAGGTTACAGAAGTCATCCACATGCTCAAGCATACCATCCTTTGAGCTTATGCTCATCCTATCAGAGACTTGCTGGAGGACTTTCAAAGTTAACTGTCAAAATGTTGGTCTTTTTGGAGTTAATAAAAAGATCAACACTAGAAGCAGCATGTTCTAATGAGCTGAGGAGCCGTTGGGCTCCCTCTAGTGATTCTGAGAGTACTCCTAAGTCATCAGCAAAGTCTAGATCAGTTAGGTACTTGGCAGGATTTCCTCGACTTCTGGAGCCAGTAGGTGGAGTTATCATCACCCCATCACCATTATGATGATCTAAGGACATGCGTAGAACATAGTCAACCACAATTATGAACAAGAATGGCGCAAGTGTGTCTCCCTGGAGGACGCCCCATAACACTTCCAATGGTTCTGTGTCACCGTCAGCAGTATGCCACATGCTCAAGCATACCATCCTTTGAGCTTATGCTCATGCGATCACACAGTTCCTAAGGACTTCCAAACTTAACTGTCAAAATTTTGGTGATTCTGACTTCTGAGAGTACTCCTAAATCCATTAAATTCGGGTCGATAACGGTTAGACTTACTACTGATTGGCAATCTCCTCGTTTATCTCAGCTGTTTCCTTTCCAGATGACGTCAGACGTTTGGGCCCAACGAGTTTCGGCAGCCAATCAGAGGAACCCGCCAACGTTAACGCAGCACTATATAGATGGGAGTAATTTAATACCGGGAATCGGTAGACAGAATACAGTGGCACCAGTGCAGCACAATGGTAAGGGAGTGGGTATACAGATTACAGCTGCACCAGTGCAGCACAATGGTAAGGGAGTGGGTAGACAGAATACAGTAGCACCAGTGCAGCACAATGGTAAGGGAATGGGTAGACAGAATACAGTAGCACCAGTGCAGCACAATGGTAAGGGAGTGGGTAGACAGAATACAGTAGCACCAGTGCAGCACAATGGTAAGGGAGTGGGTAGACAGAATACAGTAGCACCAGTGCAGCACAATGGTAAGGGAGTGGGTATACAGAATACAGTAGCACCAGTGCAGCACAATGGTAAGGGAGTGGGTAGACAGAATACAGTAGCACCAGTGCAGCACAATGGTAAGGGAGTGGGTATACAGAATACAGTAGCACCAGTGCAGCACAATGGTAAGGGAGTGGGTATACAGAATACAGTAGCACCAGTGCAGCACAATGGTAAGGGAGTGGGTAGACAGAATACAGTAGCACCAGTGCAGCACAATGGTAAGGGAGTGGGTATACAGAATACAGCTGCACCAGTGCAGCACAATGGTAAGGGAGTGGGTATACAGAATACAGTAGCACCAGTGCAGCACAATGGTAAGGGAGTGGGTAGACAGAATACTGTAGCATCAGTGCAGCACAATGGTAAGGGAGTGGGTAAACAGAATACAGTAGCATTAGTGCAGCACAATGGTAAGGGAGTGGGTAGACAGAATACAGTAGCACCAGTGCAGCACAATGGTAAGGGAGTGGGTAGACAGAATACAGTAGCATCAGTGCAGCACAATGGTAAGGGAGTGGGTAGACAGAATACAGTAGCACCAGTGCAGCACAATCGTAAGGGAGTGGGTAGACAGAATACAGTAGCACCAGTGCAGCACAATGGTAAGGGAGTGGGTAGACAGAATACAGTAGCATCAGTGCAGCACAATGGTAAGGGAGTGGGTAAACAGAATACAGTAGCACCAGTGCAGCACAATGGTAAGGGAGTGGGTATACAGAATACAGTAGCACCAGTGCAGCACAATGGTAAGGGAGTGGGTATACAGAATACAGTGGCACCAGTGCAGCACAATGGTAAGGGAGTGGGTAGACAGAATACAGCTGCACCAGTGCAGCACAATGGTAAGGGAGTGGGTATACAGAATACAGTAGCACCAGTGCAGCACAATGGTAAGGGAGTGGGTATACAGAATACAGTGGCACCAGTGCAGCACAATGGTAAGGGAGTGGGTATACAGAATACAGTGGCACCAGTGCAGCACAATGGTAAGGGAGTGGGTAGACAGAATACAGTAGCACCAGTGCAGCACAATGGTAAGGGAGTGGGTAGACAGAATACAGTAGCATCAGTGCAGCACAATGGTAAGGGAGTGGGTAGACAGAATACAATAGCACCAGTGCAGCACAATGGTAAGGGAGTGGGTATGCAGAATACAGCCGCACCAGTTGTGTAATATAATACCAGTATTCTTTCAGTTTTAGTATGTCCTAGTCTTGCATTCGGTCCTTATCGGTACCGCAGTTTAAGGGATACATTGAAATGTTCTTATATAGTCAATAATGATTTTCTCATTAATAAAATTATGTGTATATTTAATATGAGAAGGCTTTTGACCCAATATGAATATAGTATCATAGTGTATGTATTATTTATAGTCGAATGATATATATTTTGTTTTAACTAATATTATTATATATTTAACTATATGTGTTTCTCATTTTCAGTTTCTCCTTTTAAATATAAGAAGCAAGTTGCCCAGGACCTGACCAATTACCGCCTCAGTACTGGTCTTTTACAAAGACAGCAACAGTCGCGCACGGGTGCCATGGCAACAGCTCTACCAACACCGGTAAGTAACGACATAAACGTGTCGTAACTTATAATTTATTATCGGGAAACGAATACCCAATATATTTATTCGTGAGCTCATCGTGTCATGCTGCTTTGGCTCTCGCCAACTCCACTTAAGATGTTCTTCAATTTTAGTTGGCTATATTTATACGTTCGATAGGTAAATTTTTATAATTTTTAGCCACTTTCATTTAAGGCCTTAAGAAACTTGTTATAAAAATGGGTTTAAATTTCTCCGTGTCGCACTGACAGTTGTTGCCAACCTACCGTTCACTACCCCCCACCCGGATGTGCATTACTAACCAATATTGTCAATAAACACCATCTCCCTTAATACTACAATCATTTTTAGCAAGTCGCCCCCCATAATATTTTTCAAATTTCAATCATATGCTACGAAATTTGGTATGATGATGGTTAAAGACAAGTTCTCTTACTGCTGACAGAGCGGATTGTTTTATTTTCTGAGCTATTTCGATGCATAGAACTGGTAGCATTTGATTGAAATTTTAAAAATTAATTAATTAATTAATTTAATAAATAAATTAATTTGATGAATTATTTCACTATAAGGTAGCATTTGTAGTTTAACTTTGACGTAAAAACTTTTGAAAATCCGACGTATTTTGATTAAGTTACAGTAATGTAATATGCCTATTCATATTTGTACACATAAAACCCTTAGGTACTCTCGTGGCGTAGTGGTCAGATGGTTAAGGCGTTGGTTACATTACGTAGGTTACGAGTTCGAATCCCAGTCGGGAAATGTATTTTGTATTTTGATTTGTATTTTGGGGCCATTTATTTTCGTGTGGTGCTAATTGGTAGGCCAATGAGAAGCGTACAACGTAGCGAATAATGAGCCAGGCCAATCATAGGGCATAAATTATCTTATTGCTCAAATGTGAGGCAGTGGAAAATTCTGTTAGGATTCCATGTCCCAGATTTAGTGTAAGGGCCGGACTGCGTTGAACGATGAGCTGGGCCAATCATAGGGCACGAAGCACTTCATTGCTCAATTGTGAAGCTGTGGAAATTTCTGTTTAGTTTCCATGTGCAATTTCTAGTATAAAAGGCCGGTTTGCCTTCGGTTATCACCTTAGTTACCTAGAACCTTATACCTTGTGTTACACTCTCTTATTCTTGTAAAATTTAGTTTATTCGGTTTCTTGTTGAAACTTCCTTTTGATAAATCCTTTGTAAAACTGTAAATATACTGCAATTTCCTGACATGTTTTCTTTTGGTCCGACTTCGGGACAGCCGAACACCAGGGAGATGGCAGCCTAGACCGTTAGGCCGTAAGCAACGCAGGGAAGGGATGTCCACAACACGCTAGCGCCCACATTTGGATTGACCGCGCACCCCCTTTGCCCTTCGAAATACTCCACTTGCTATGCAGCGCCCGCTTTGTGAGAAGGTAAGACTTTGTTCGACGCCCTTGCCCGCCGTAAGACCTATAGATCAGGGTAAGCGTGACACCGCACTGGACGCCGCAAATTTAGGATCAAATAATTATATCCAGACACCCCCCCCCCCCCTTCTTGTCAGTCCTACGAACCCCTGGGTTAACCTGTACTTCCTACAGGTGCGAACTATTGCCATTCGTCAGTACGCGAGTACATATTAGGTACGGACAGCATATGTTCCATAATTTAGTGATTCGTAGCACTGACTGTTTGGTACCGGTTCGCTTTGTAGAACGTACATTAGTACCCCCCCCCCCCCCCCCCCCTGTCTGGAGTTAGCTATTTGATCAGGCAAGGAGTATTTCTGCTACCGGCACACTGCTTGGCCTAGGGAGGTTTATTAATATCCTACCGCGCCTTGCCACGTACTGATAGGTATTGCTGCTAACTACCGCAGCAACAAAGTTCTAGAATTAAATTAGTATACCAGATCAGCTAACGTACGGTAGCGATTAACCCCTATTCTTATCTTACAACCAGAATCTGGTATTAGTGCCGATCACGGGTGTAGTTACTAACACTGTGGTTGCCCATTGGGTTGTGGATAGGAAGGAGAGAGCTTTGACGTCATTCGTGAGTATAAAGTTCTACAAACGCGACTAGTTTATTTTAGTAGCTAGCGCACGGTATCATTTTAGTCAGAAAATCACTAAAACCTAGTAAAAGGAATTACTCGAAATTGTTTTATTTGTAACACACCCACACACACACGCCCTAAAACATATCGCCCTTAAAGTTCTACTAGCTATAGCGTACTATACATTACGTTAGGTGGAAATTATCTGTATTTGTAAAATTAGGATCTGATTTAGTTGCGGCAATAAGGAGTATTTCATTTTCGTTATTAAACTGTTGTTTGTCTGGACAACGGTATTGTTACATTTAGGCCTGACCTTTTAGACTGATTTCGTACAGGGGGATCAGTTATTGTTACATTTAGGTACGACCCCTTTTCGACTGATTTAGGACTGTCAGTGTTGTTACGCTAGGTCTGTTAACCCACTAGCTCGTATATAAACCATATAAATCACACCGCGGCAAGTTACTGTATTTAGGACTGTCAGTGATAGTTAGGATTCGCTGCGCGGGGATTGTTTTCCCGTGAGTTTGGTCTGTTACTGTAACTGTACATCTGCCTCACCGGTTAGAGGACAGGTATCCTTCTGTCTAGTACGTAGGCATTAGACCCGCTCACGTACATAGAATAGATACAAGGCTCTGTTCCTCGCCAGTAGTCGTTTGTGTACTATATCTGTTTGTTTAGATATCCTGGACTGGGATTTGTTGTCAGATACTGTACAAGCCCGTATACATTACTAGAGTCTCATAGTAAGATACATCGTTACTAGGATCTGGTAAGCGGTATACTACTGGACCCTTACATAATTAATTTAATAAATTAAATAATTAATAAATTAAATTAACTAAATAAATAAATTAATTTATTTTTTATATCACTGAAATTCTAGAATTTTGAATAACTACACTATATAATTCCATTGACAGCAGTTGTAGGCCAACTGTATGCATATTGTATATTATTATTATTTTCGGCGTTCACAATGTCAATTTATCCAATTCGCCAAAGATATGTTTATATTTCTATTTCTATCAAATTCGTTTTTTAGTTTATTTTATTTTCTTTGAACTATACTTTTGCTATTT
Source organism: Nemertoderma westbladi (assembly GCA_032718475.1). Lineage (NCBI taxonomy): Eukaryota > Metazoa > Xenacoelomorpha > Nemertodermatida > Nemertodermatidae > Nemertoderma > Nemertoderma westbladi. The sequence goes on from JAUCBJ010001333.1 coordinate 16,741, forward strand.
TGCTATACTGAATTTAATAGTTCGAAGAAGAAATAATCACTTTAGTTTCGTATTTTCAAGGTAAAAACTAAAGTTAGCTACTGAACCGATGGTTATTTCTACCAGGAGAAACAGTTGATGATACTGTAGCAACTACTGTAGCTGTTATATGTGAATTGTATGAAATATTTACAATAATAACCGTAATCAGACGTTTCTGGTCAAAGGGTCTAAAGGCCGTGTCAGAGGTTCGAAAGAACCGTAGTTTTAATTTTATTATCATACACCTTTCCTTCAATTGTTAACAACATCGTTTAGAAAATGCCGTCCCTGTAACTTGCTCCTTTCCCTCAATTGTTAACATCGTTTATTGTTTTGGTTAGAAAATGCCATCTCTGTAACTTGCTCCTTTCCATCAATTGGTAACAAAATCGTTAATTGTTTCGATTTGAAAATTTCGTCTCTATAACTTGCTCCTTTCCATTATAATTTTTTGGCAATGGTGTTTGTTCTTTAAAACGTCTTTTCGATTCTTTGACCTGTAATCTAATCATTAGATTATTTGCAATAATAATAATAATAATCTACTGCTTTTGTCTCAGATACTTTTATCTGGTAAGGCGCTATTAAATAATGACAATAAGCACTATTAATTCTAGAATAATGAAGTTTGCACCGATAAATACCAACATTACCGCAAGTCGTATATCGACCCCTTAGAACCATAACCAGCCATGTCCACATTTTGTCAAAATTGAGATAGGAATGCTGAACAGAAAGAAGTACTATCCATGAAAAAGGTCTCAAGTCCATCCATATCTGCATTCAACTAGCACATCTGGCAAGTCGGTAATTTCCATGTCCAAACCATGAATTTCTGATAAATGAGCCATGTCCAATGCTTTTACAATAATGAGCCATGTCCAATGCTTTTACAATAATGAGCCATGTCCAATGCTTTTACAATAATGAGCCATGTTCATACAATAATGAGCCATGTTCAATGCTTTTACAATAATGAGCCATGTTCATACAATAATGAGTCATGTCCAATGCTTTTACAATAATGAGCCATGTTCAATGCTTTTACAATAATGAGCCATGTTCATTGCTTTTACAATAATGAGCCATGTCCAATGCTTTTACAATAATGAGCCATGTTCATTGCTTTTACAATAATGAGCCATGTTCATTGCTTTTACAATAATGAGCCATGTCCATGGACGTGGCTCATTTTGTCACATATATATTTTACAAATAGTTGGGATTTCAATTATGTAAGAATGAGCCATGTCCAAAAATTTTAGTAGTATAGTTTTGGAAAATTGGCTGGTTTTCACAATTGGCAACACATATTCCAAACTTTTTGATGTCACACCGTGTAGTAGCGGTTGGGCCATGAATTTACATTGAAATAACCTTGTTATAATGATGTGTCGATTTATAGCGGCACTTAAAAAACTTTAAACGCGTTTTTCTCGGAATGACAAAATGTGGACATGGCTTGTTATGGTTCTAAAGAGGTGATTTAATATTATAATAAATAGTAAGTGTGTTTGGTTGGACATGCCAACTCAGCATTGGGTAGTATCAGTATGAAAGGCCATAGGCGCTATCTGTGGTTGTAGAAGTTCGTCTTGATAGGGGCCAATGCCAACCATATTGACCAATGTCCCCGTACGTGATTTTAATTTTATTTTGATTTTGATCAGGCGCTGTAAAATAATGACAATATGGGCTATTAATTCTAGAATAATGAAGTTTGTACCGATAAATACCAACATGAAAGTCGTATATTCATTCTGTAACAAAATGTGCTGGTCTGTGAATACCTAAAACGGAATTGATACCGGGTTGTGATTGCAATATGATAACATTGTGTATTTCCATATAATAAGTTTGATATGAAGTTTCTCTAAATCGGTTGTCAGTAGGTCAGTTAAAGGAATACCATTGGGTTACCGCGATACCTGGACCCGCTACAACTTTCCTCCAATAGGTTTGTGTGCGCGCTTGTTTCCCTGGCAACGTTATAGTTCCCACTTTGGCCGTCCCAATCAGATGCTGTTCCTCCATCACCTGGACAACCAATGACAAGTGACCTCGTTCCGCCGTTTGCGATACATTAAAGGTGATGACGTCACTCCATACGGGATTGCCGGTTTCGCTGTGTCGGGCAGTACAACGCTGACTGTCTGCGGGTTTGGAGGCGTTTGAACTGTAAAGTTTCGCGATTACGAAGTATTTCTTGGTTCCGAGTGAGTTGTGCGGCAAATTGAGTCCCTTTCGAATAGTAACTCGGAGTATTCTCGACAGCGTCAGGTACTGAAGGGTGAGTAGCAGCTGGGGAGGGCATCTCACTACCGGGTCCCGGAAGTCCCCCCGTTGTAAACTTGTCCCATCTTCGTCCCACTCCCTCTTAACGTCTCTGAGACTCAACGACGCTTCCTTAGCGACCGTCTCCATACCGTTGTTACCACGGGTTACCAGCAAGCGAATCAGCACTCGTCCCCGCTCGACGTCCCTTTCCGTCAACCCCGAGAACTGGAAGCACTGGCGGAATGACGTAATAGCGTTGCTAGGTAACAACGGGGTAACCGCTTCGGTGGCCTCGAATTCGTCGAAGGTCGGCACGATTTTAAGTTTCACTCTGTACGTGACGTCACACTGCGCGTCGACGTTTACCAGATGTATTATTGCCAAGGTTACGGTCCACCGTTCGTCTTCCTCGGAGTCAAACACTACGAGACAATCGATGTAAGGCGTACTGCTGTCTTCGGTTAGACGTCTTTTTATTGGCTGGCCGTCTTTGTCCAATCGGATGTTGTCGTCCGAACCTCTTTTGCTGTCCTTCTCGCGGTTCCCCAACAATCGTTTCATTCCGACTAGAACAGATGAATTACTTTCAGTTTCGCTGACAATCTTTATCGACTTTGTTTTGTCTTGCGTCGTCGATTGCGTTGCTGTTGTTTTGTTTCTATTTTTCGTTCCGGTATCTAGCGAGTTGTCTGCCGATTCGCCGCTATCGCTGTTTCCGTGGTAACGCGACGTGACCCGTTCGGTTCGCGTTGGGCTAGTGGCCCAGCTGTAGGGGCTCACCCCGGGGGGTAGAATGAAGGATATACTCCGGCGGTCGCGGTCCCGTCTCGATCGACTCCTACTGCGTCGGTAGACCAGCCGGGCCGCCGCCAACACCACAGCAACCAATACAACAGTCACTATTATGGAGACTACGGTAGCAACCACGGTCACCATGGTTTCAGTTTATACAAAGTTTGCTAATAATCAATGAATAATCAATACTTATATAGTATTCTATAATAATTAAATATTTAATATTTTTTCTGGATGAATGAAAAAAAAAAAAAAAAAAATTAAATTTACCGTTTAATATTGTATTTTTATTATTTATTACAACTTCTATATGGTAATCCTTAAAAATGTGTTAAAAATTCGTCCAATTTCTTTCTCAAAAAATAATAAATAAGTAATTGGAAAGTTTTTAACGAAATAAAGTTTATTTTTACAGTAATAAACTTTAACAAAATAAATACCGGTTTGGTTAAAGTATACTAATAGGACGGTGGAATTTAAATCCTGTTTTAATATAATTATTTGAAACTAATATCCAGTTAATACTTCATTAACACAATTATTATATTAAATCTGCAATAATAAATGATAATTTATTGTATTTCCCCTCACGTGTGGAACCTATGTTTCCGTTATCTCTCACGATTAGGTGGTTTTTTAGTCTTAACAAATAAACTGTAATCAGTTGTAGGTTTGTATTACTCATATTGGTGCATTTATTATCGACACAAGATATGCTATGTACAAACCAACCTGGCCATCATGTGTTACACGGGGTTCTGTCTAAAATATGTGGGATTGTTATGAACTGCAAACATACGTGCTGTAATAACTATTTACATACTTGTGTGTAAAGTAGCACTTTACAGTGTGATGATCCGAGTGGCTTGTTACACGAACGAACGTAGTGATTGAGTGAAAATAAAGCCACGATGATCAGAACACTGTAAAGTACTTTGCAACAAGTATGTAGTATTATTCCAAAATTATAACATTACGAAATGATTGTATATATATTATAAGTGATAGAAACTGCACAAATTATATTAGTTGCTGTATAAATAAATGTAAAAATGACATAAATTATGTTATAAATAAGTTAGCTTATATCTATGGTGGCGTTTGGAGCCATGTTATAATAATATAGCTAGGCCCTACTGGTTATTAATAGCTATACCCCGCCTACCGGTAGGTAATGCAGTAGGCCTATCTGGCTGTCAGGCAATTAATAATTAATACCTACTATTGTTTATGCCGTAACCATGACTGCGTGACTTTACAGCACGCTGCCAGGACATTACATAAATAAAAATACACCAATACAATAGTAAATGTACAGGCCAATATAATGCTGAGATGTCCTCTAAAGTTGTAAAGTGCTAAATAACAACTCGCTGTTAATAGTAACGGCGTTGAGTAATGTTACAATTTTGGAATAAAGTTATTTACTGTCTTCTGACACTCGTAACTTTATTTGATAAACTACTAACTACTTTATTTAGTCTTTGAAAAAACAACTCTGATCATCAAACTTAAACTTTACACCGAAGTGTTACTTTATCTCGAAATAGTAAAAGCATTTTTTTCTCAGCCATCGGCCTCGAAAAATTTATACATTTTCTTTTCCTAAAAAATGCGGTTTATAAAGTCGGACAAAAAATGTTACTTTCATTTTGTAAAAGAAATCGTTATTATTATATGAATTGAAGGAGTGTAAATCAAAAAAGTAGACAATGCACTGAAAAGTTATTAGTGTCTGCGCGGCTTACCCCAAAACTGAATTCAACATTAATACATTTTAAAGAACCTTTAGATTATTTCCCATTGTGTAAGGCAGTATCAGGAGTTGAACACCGAACACTAACTAACTACACAGCCAACTAAACAGTATGATACTAGTACTGGTCCACAGTATATAATACCACAGCAGCACTGGCGAGAAAACCAGTGTGTCTTCCGTTCAATAATATTGTTACAATGGTAGAATTATTCCAGGGATCGTCCAGGTTCACCATGCATGATAATGTTTTTTCATTGATTTTCTATTAAAACATCTTAAAGAATTCTTCATATACCATGTTAACGATCGATATAGGGAAGATCTATTCCATCAAGGGGTATGATGACTTGAGTAGTATTGTTAAAGTTGAGTTTATTCATTAAAATATTATTTGGAAACAAATTGTGTTTCAATGCAAAAAAACATCAGAGGCAATACATTTTTAGTTAGGTTTTGGTTTTATAAGGCCTCATTCGGCGCAGTGCCGAAGTGGGTAGAGCGTTGGACTTGGAATCTTTAGGTACTGAGTTCAATCCCGCTTCAGCGCTTGTTTCTTAGGAAAATCTTTTCGTATAAAATAATATATTCTGATCTATTTTTTATTTGTATTTTTTACATTTAATTTTTACTAATTTTTTGTTCTATTCCGTATAATGAATATCGTGGTATTGTAAGATATACACACATAAGGGAATATACACATCACCTATACAAGGTTTAATAATAATCCTAACCGTACGAACGACAAACGTCAGATACTGTGTAAATTACAGGTACCTGTAGTGTTAACACCGGTACTACCTGCAGTAAATCATTGAAAAATTGTTGCTAGGATAATTAAATAGCGGCATATTTAAGGGGGGGGGGGGGGGGGGGGGGGGGTGGGGGTGGCGCTACTTCAATAATTTTTTGCAAAATTTTTTTATTTCATCTAGAGCAGATTTTTATCAAGAATCCAAATTTGAAAACCGTTTAGCAAGATCTGTCTTACTTCTCGAGATATGGCTGTCTGTCCGTTTTACTGTCGGTTTGTCCGTCAGTATGTCTTATTGTCTATCCGTCAATAAATGCGAAATTAATTCTGCGACCAGGAAAACCCCTACAGCTAAACTTTTAGCTCAATGGTGTGCCTTTTTCTTATATTTGACAGACAGATAGTCGGATAGTCAGACAGACCGACAGAGAGACATACAGACAAACTAGATTTCATTAAAAGTGAAAACAGACCTCAGAAATGCTAACAGCGACCAGGAAAACCTCCATAGCAAAAATCTTAGCATGAGTTTGTGCTTTCTTGTTGCTAGATATATATTGACAGACATAACAGATAGTTTTTACGCGGGAAGGTTCAAACTTTAAAGGCAATTTATCTCGGAATGGAATTTTTTCATTCCTGCGAAATTAAAAATGTTACTCTTCTGCCAACTTTTAATATTTTTTGATGAAATTTGGACACAGTAATCACAAGCTTGGTTTGGTGTCTTCAAACGTATTGGACAGAATCTCAAAATTTTGATCCTAACTCATTTTACTGGCTTCGAAATATGGAAAATTCTAATTTTTTGAAAAAAAAAATTAAAATAATTAATTAATTTGGTAATAAAATGTGAAATAATCAATATCATAAAAATTTTACCAATAATTTTATTCAACACTATATCCTAATTATGTATACGAAATAACTAGTTATATAACTAATGTTTGTTCGAAGAGTGTTTTTTAGTGTTTGCCAGGGGTTACTCGCTTTACTGTATATATTGTTATCGTAATAAATTGATGTTTTTATCCTTTGTTCCAATCAAATTTACTTTCAACTACCCCTGGTTGTTGCTAGGGAAATGGTACTTTGTTGCGATGAAAACTTTTTCCCTGTTTAAATTGTTATACTAATCAAGTTATTATCAACGGGATTGTTTCTTTATGGCGAGTTTAATAATAGATGAGACCAAATTCACCCGGTTGATATTAAAATGTCACCAATGTAGCTAGGGAACTAGTCAATTATTTTACTACACAGGGTCAGTTTAATCTACCTACTGTATAGTGACATTTTTCTGCTTTTGTCCTGTAATTAACGACTTATCCGTGTTTTAGTCTTAAGCGACGATACGAAGATGAATTCGGTATAAACTCTTACTACATACAGCACCCTCTACCGCTGTAGAGATAAACATTAAAGTATGATTTGTGAATTCTCTAATTGACGATAGATGGCGAGCTATTATCGCCTAGCAACATAATATACAATTTATAATACATATGTATTTCAAACTGTAGGCTTATGTCAATAACCAAACCTAGGCAATGCATACTGTAATGTATTAATTAAGATTATAAAATTTTGAAAGAATCAGTTTTTGCACGTTTATTTACCTTTAGGAATAAATTAATAAACGATATGTGCGGAATATATAAACGTTTTTATTTTCATTTAATCTGTTAATAATACGTTATTTATTGGGTCTCAACAGTACGTAGTTACCGTTACTGTAAATAGGCCTATACTATAAAATGTGATACTGCATCCCATAGCCTAGTCAAAATAGGCCCAGTCCAGTCTTAGATAAATTGCAACACACTGTACTAGTAGTTTTTCGTAGTTTTTCTAGTTTTAACGGTAGTTGTTATATTTATTAGTTATTTAGGTTATATTTAACACCCTATCCCAAATCACCCCATAATTCGGATTGTAAACACACCATGGCAACATAATAGTCTGACAACGATAATCTATCTTTGACCTAGCCCCCATAGACCCCCCCCCCCCCCACCCCCCCCCTCCCCCCCCTTGACTCACTAGAGAATACGTTTTTAAACACGGTTACCGGGCAACTGCCATTATTAATTTAAATGGCGCCACTGCTAAAAATCAATGCTTATTGTAAGCATTATTTCAAATTGTATTATAAAGTAAATTTGAACAATCCGATTGTGGCCTGTTTTGGGAATGTTGTTAATCATAAAATGTTGGCTAATAAAAAGTTATTTCAGTACTGTGAGTGTCTTACTTTAAGTCTTATTTGGTTCTATTGAAAAATATCGTGAGTAAAAGTATCGCGAATTTAAAAAAACATAGCGAGTAAAAATTATGCGAATTCAATAATCGAGAGCAAAAATATTGCCAGCATATTTTAAGCTGTCTCTCAACCAAATTTATTTTTATTTTCATAATATGTATCAATTGTAAGGAAGGGTCACTTTTTAATCTTAACAATAAAATGCAAAAAAATAATATATTGTAATAAGTTTTTTTCATTATACAGTAACAATTACATTTTAATTTCTTTCATTATAAATGTTATGTTTGTTTTGAATATTGAATTAGAACCCCTGGTAATAATCGCTTATGTACTGATATATATCACGACTTGCATATTGAAAACATTCTAAATTTCTACTGGCAATATTTAACTCGCGATTTTATTTAACTGTGATCATCACCTAAACTAGGCTGGGTGCAATCTTCGTCCAATAAGATTTGTGTTAGTAACCTTTTTAGTACAGTAATAAATAAATTGAGGGATAGGAGCAGGTTACAGAGACGACTTTTTCTAACCAAAACAATAATTGTTTATTGGGCGAAGGTTGCTCGCGGGCGAAGATTGCCTGCGGGCGAAGGTTTCCGCCGGGCGATAGTTACTCATTTTGAGGGCGAAGATTGCTCCGGGCGAAGTTTGCTGCGTACCCCTAAACTATAGATACGACCCGCCAAGCTGCTGCAAATCCCTTAAATTTAGTTATTTCTCTTAGATAGAACCCCTGAAACAATAGGTCTAGCTCGTCGAAAGTACTTGGCCCTAAATAAAATAATGTCCTCTTTCAGATGATACAAATAAAAATGTAATAATAGCTCCAGTAGTTTTTGAGATATTAAGAATTTCTGGCACCCATATTTTTTCCTCACGATATTTTTACTCGCGATATTGTTACACAATTACCACGTATTTCTGTACTGTCGGCATCTTGGTAGGTTATATATTGTCATTAATCAACCTAATTATATTATAATCAAATAATATTTATATTCATTTACCGTTATTCTTGATTTATTCATAAATTATATACTTAATGATGGAGTGAAAAACTTGATTTTAAGCACAAAACGTGACAATGATTAACGTGCGAGTGAACAGCCCTCCCAGAGGCCCACTCACAGAGAGATCTCAAATTCCTAAACATCCCGCTATACAGGATGGGGTGAGAGCCAAGAGTGGAAATCCGGCTGGCACACGGATGAAAAGGAATAAGGCCCCGCGCAATCCTAGATTAGTAAACCCCGCGAAGTTGGAAGGTTTATCGGAAGTCAAACTCAAACCATCGGTATACATGCAGAGGCAACTAATGACCACTGAACAACTACTCAATTCAACTGTTGAGGTGCAAGTCACTAAAATTATTCAACTCTTGGATATTGGTCAAAAATCCTTTCAAAAATTGTGTTCATTACCTCTTGAGAGTTGCCTCTTTCAACCATTCCCGTCTGAGGTGACATTCCAGCACTGCCAACCTTGTCAACCATACCAGGTCGGGTTGCAGCTACGCAATATGGACCACGTTCCAAGATTAGTTAAAGTCAATTGTGAAGATTCGTCTTATTTCAAGATCGTTAGACCTCCTCATGCCGGAGATAAGGTAGCTCCAGGAATGGCTGTCACTTATAAAATTGTCTTTATAGGCGATGAATCCAAAGACTACTATTATGAAGTTGAAGTTTTTACTGAACGTGAACTTTTTATTGTACCAGTTCGAGTAATTGGCCCCCGAGCGATACTAGACTTTCCTGATGATGTTGATATGTTAATGTGCCCTGTGAAACACACAACAACCAGAACATTGCTGATACGAAACTTGGGAAACAGGGAAGCCAGGTTTAATGTCGAGTCGCATTTACCTTTTCAGGTTGAGCCAGCCTCTGCTACTCTAGATGTTGGGCACTGTATGCAGGTAAACGTTGCTTTCCATCCTCTCAACACTGGCGAACATACCACTTATATCATTGTCCATTATGACACTGGTGAAGATGTATACATGAAGGTTTTTGCTTCAGCCAGTGATGCTAATATCCGCATAGATAAGTCGACAATTCATATGCCTAAAACATATATTGGTTTGAGAAGTGAAAGATTTTTCAGCATCTCCAATAGAAGTGATATTATTGTAAACTTTCAATGGAAGCGTTATGAAACAGAAGCTGAGGAAGATGCTGAGATAAATCAAGTTGTGAGTAGTTTACACAAAGCTTTAAGCAGGGATAATCTTGACTCCGAAAACGAAGAAGACAAGCTTTTTACGGAAAGGCAACGTATAAAACAATTAACTCCAAGTAAGGATGATTTCGCCTTTCTGGACAATGAGTATTCTATCACTCCTATCAATGGTGAGATATGGCCTGGCCAATCTGCTGAATGTAGCATTGTATTTCAACCAGAGGTGGTTGTTGAATCAAATCTTGCCGCTTGGTTGGATGTGTCAGGCGTGGAGAAGAGACTAGGTGTCAAGATATATGGTGAGGGTGTCGGTCCATGGTGTGAGTTGAGTTATGATGAATTGGATGTTGGTTATGTGTTTATGAATTCATCTTCTTCTTATGAGATTATCCTAAAAAATCGAGGTCAGATAGATGCGTATTATAGAATTCTATCTGACAACTCATTCTGTCAGTTTTCTCCTGAGGAGAATCCAGTTAATGCCGGAGGGTATCAGGCAATTCAATTAATGGTTTGCTCTCCAGTAATTGGCGTCTTTAAAGAAGAATTTTTCTTCGAAATAAACGACAGTCCTGACAAACTGAGATTATCTGTTACAGGGACAATCGCTGGGCCTACATTTAATTTTGATGTCAGTGAAATCAATTTTGGAAACGTTGCTTTTGGATTTCCACAAACTAAGGTTTTTGAACTTACAAATACATCGTATATTCCAATGAATTTTGAGCTAAGAGTCCCTACAGATGGTAGTGATGTTGTGGCTGTTGAAGCAGAAAGTGATGAGGCAGTTTGGAATTATAATATAGACCCATTCACTAAACCGAAAGAGTTTACCATTATTCCAGATAGTGGAACTTTAGCCCCAATGGATTCGTGCCCAGTTACTATAACTATGTTGAGCAATACGGCAAAAAAATATGTGAATGACACACTAGTTGTCAGAATTGTTGATATGGCACAAGACGTTGCCTTGCTGCCTATTAAATGTCGTTGTTATGTCCCAGAATTATATATTACAAACCCAATTATAGAATATGGGAAATGTTTTATGCATTCTCCAACTGCGGGATTTCTTACCATTACTAACCCAACCGAATTTCCTGCTAAATACAACTTAATTGAGCAAAGCCATATGGAGTCATCAATGATTCTTTACGAATCTTCCGCCCCAAGTGGTATTATTGCAGCAAATTCCTCCTTTGATCTTCCAATTACAATTAGAGCACAATTGAAGGACCACCTACAGGTTGGGGCATATTTGTCTACATTTGGTTCACCAGATCGACCAATGCAAGTTATCCTTAGGGCATTTGGTCTAGGTCCCGTCGTGTTTGTAGCATCAAATGAATTGGATTATGGTACTATTCCTGTGCTCACAGAAGCCATCAAACGAGTAACCCTTGAGAACGAATCACCCATAGCTGCTACCTATACCTGTTTTTTAATGCAAAGCACAAATTCCGTGTTTTCAGTGTATCCTGCCCAAGGAATATTACATCCCAAGTCAACCCTGCAGATAAACGTTGTTTGTTTTATTAATGACGACATTAAATGCAAAGATCAATTAAAAATAGTGTTTGTGGATGGGTTAACCCATGTTATCCCATTGTATGCAAAAGGAATTGGGACCACTATTGAGATCACCCCGAAGTTAGTCCCTTCTTATGACTTGGGGCCCCAATTCAGTACTTTACCAATTAAAAATGAACTACTTATAAAGAATTCTGGCAGAAGAGCGCAATGTCTTATATTCAAAACTAAAGGATATTCATTATCTAAGACTTCGCAAGTGACTATGGACCCATTTGATATTAAGAAATCTGAAAGTGGTGTTTCTTTATCACCAACATTTGCTATAAACCCATGCCGCATAGAATTACAACCAGGGGAATCGATTACTGCTTACCTTGAGGGGTATTGTAAAGAACTAAAGTGCGTCAAGGAAACAATAACCTGTGATACAATTTTTGAAGGTAAAGGGCCCAAAAAAACAATCATGAATATAGATGTTTTAGCTGAATTTGTTGAACCATGCGTGCAACTGTCGCATCAGTTTATTAATTTTCGAATTGATTGCTGTTTAGGTGAGGTTCCACAATTGCAAACAATGTCCCTTGCCATCACTAACATTACCCCACTGCCCCTGCATATGACACTAGATATATGTCATCCATTTTATTTTAAAGTTGATAAGGATTTAGTGAATATTGTTAATGTTTCTGCTGATCCAGCAAACTTTGCTAGTGTTTGTGTTGCATTTGATTCAGATTATGTTCAGGACAGACATTGTCGAATTGCGAAAGGTTTGCTAACTATAAAGTACAGAGGTAATCCTACAATTCATACAATTGATGTTACTGGCGAAGTCAATTTTCCTAATATCGAGTTTTCTACAAAAAGTATTGATTTTGGTAGCATTCTTAATAATACGGAGTCTACTGCCGTTCTAAGAATGACAAATAATTCTCCTGTAGATGTCAAGTTTGCATGGACGTTTTTAGATCCGGTGAAAATTAGTTACTTTCAAAAGCCTCAAAACCTGATGGATACTGATAACATGGATACCATTGACCATGGAGTAAGCAGTGGTGATAATTTTGTTGATATCGATACTGTGGACAATTGTGATGTAGAACCAGAACTTCAGGTAGAAGAAAATCTTGCAGAAGAAATAAGAGTGTATGGAGGTAATGATGGGGGCCTTAATTTGGGTATTCCTATTGAGGAAATTGATGATAATTTATCTCAGAATGATAACATAGGTGTGAATTTTGAAGGTGATAATAATACTGGAGAAATTGCAAATGATTTTCTTGCAAATGATGGCAATTTGTTGAGTACTTCTGAGGAAAGAGAGAGTACAGCAATGCCACATGATAGTGATGAAATTATTGATTCTGATCCACAGATAACCAACGTTCTTAATGTTGATGAAGTATTTGATATTTTACCAATGTTTGGTAGATTGGCTCCATCAGAAGCCATGACCTCTGTAGTCACCTTTTATGGTCACCCAGAAATCCAGGCAGAATCGACAGCTATTTGCAGTGTGGAGGGTGGTCCAGATTATAACATCACTCTATGTGGAACTGCTTCTAGCATGGGATTTGAAATTGACCATTTTGAACACGATTTTGGCAAAGTAAGGTTTGATGAACAATGCTCTGCTGAATTTTTGATATTTAATAAAGGTAAAGTACCATTACCTTTCAATGTTCTCACTCAAAACTTTGCTGAATCTGGAATAACAAATATTTTACCTAGCGTAGGGATTATTGATGTTGAGGCTAATGAGGTTGTGATTAGAATAACACTAATACCTGGAATTCCTGAATACTTTCGCGTTACCATTAAACTTCAAGTTGCCCATTTTGAACCTTGTGAATTAATTATGTTTGGCATTGGAACATTTCCTAATATTAAGTTAAACATTCCACGGCAGTATGACAGTGACAATGCAACTCTATGTGAACTGAAAAATAGTATATCTAAGAGATTTGAAGGTGACAAAGTTGTGAAAAATAGTATTAAAGGAGCTTTAGATAATTTGCTTATGCCAGGGATTAAAGAATCTTGTGTTGTTGAAGATCCCCCATATAGTTTACATGATGAAGTTGAAAATCTTTTAGTGAAACAATATGCAGAAAATCCAGAACATACTTCCCTCAGTGAAGTTGTATTTCCTGATTATATTATAGAATTTGGGTATGTCATACTTGGAGATGTTAAGTCGCAATTAGTTACATTACAAAATGACGGTTATTTACCTGTGTCGTTTTCAACTGATAAATCAGCATTGGAATCAAGTGGATTTACTGCCAACATTAGCCGTGTTAAGGGTTTGCCCGGATTCCCATCTTGTGGCACCCATGAATTTATTGTGAAATTTGACCCTCGTTGTGCTAACCTTCAGGAAGGCTATGTGGAAGTGTCTATGTTGTTTAACCTTACTAATGGCCCCACAATACGATTAATTATGAAAGCAACTGTTACATCCCCATGTTTAAGTATAGCACAACCTTACTCAGACTTTGGTTCTGTTCTATGTGGACAGTGTAAAATTGTGACTATGCAGTTATGCAATAATGAATCGGTTGCATGTGAATGGGAGGTTATCTATCCCCCTGGTCCCCGCATAAAGATTGATAAACATTTACCAATGCACTTGAAACCAAAACAAAAACCGTTTAAGCTTAATATGAAGACTTTTGAGCTATTGCCAAGTAAAGGAGTTATTTTTCCTGGTGCAAAAATGAATGTGCAAATTAAATTTATGCCAACTGAAGAAAAAGTTTATGATGTGAAATTACCTATCAGAGTTGATTGCAGTGCCCAGATTGTTGGTATACGACTTAGTGGGACAGGTATTGAACCAAAACTCATATTTTCTTCAACTAATTTAACATTTGGCCCTGTTCTCCCATTTTCTGAGGGACAATATTTAAGTATTTCTGTCAAAAATCCCACAGCTCATCCAATCGAGTTTTATTCTCTTGAATTTGATAAGCAGTACTTAGAAGAAGAAAAAATATTGCGAATGATGACTGGTTATGACTCATACAATAACATTATCTTGCCACCACGAGTTCCTGGTGAGTCTTTGCCATCAGAGCTGTTAGAATTTTTTATGCTATTCAAACAAAAACAAGCAGAACTAAGTAAGGTGCAAGAATGGAAAGATCGCTCTGCCAGTGCACTGGCAGACAGTTCAGTCCATGATGATAGAACTCTTTCTGCCACATCTAGTAGTAAAAGTTCTAAGGAAATAATGGCACGGGGTTCTGGTAGGAAAATATCTCCTGCTCCTCCTACTGTCTCATACCCTCAAACTGAACAACAACCTACAACTATAGAAAGAATTGAAGCTTCTGAATTAGAGTATGTTCCTGCAGTACTTGAAGAAGATGCTGAGAAGGAAATTCCTGCTGAGGTTGGATATGCAACTCCCTTGTCTGGTGACAAATTACAAAGTCGTGACACAAACACCAAAGAAAATGGTGTAAGGGCACCTGAGGTTTCTATACCTGGGACTGGCAGAGAAAGTGCTATTGACAAAGTCACAGGCATTGGACAGTTGGAAATGACCCCTGTTTCGGCTTCCATTGCCAAATACTTGGGAATTGATTTGTCACCAGAAGGTAAGGCAGCTGAGCTCAGACGAGGCGTAGCCATTATTGTTAATGGAGGCCCACTATCGGGGAAAACACAAATGTCTGTTGAGCTCGGGAAGCGCTACTCAGCTAATGTTCTTACTATAGATGATATTATTTTAGAAGCCATTATATCTAAATATGAAACTCCAAGTGGCAGCCAGGCACTTGAAATATGTGCTGCTGCTGCAACACAATATAAGGGAGAACAAGATGCAGAGGCTCTTGCTGATGTAATAAATGACACTGCTGATATGCATCTTCCAGCAACCAAACAACTTAAAGGTGCAGCTGAGGTCCATTATGAACAGCCATCAAAGCAGCATAAGATGGTTACTGAAATTCAGAATGTTGAGAAACATAAGGATACATCCCGTATTCAAACACCTGTTGAAGTTCCTCAACTACCACCTTTGCCATTTGGTAAAATAATTGAATTTGATGACCCCAAAGTCGCTAAAGATGGGCTCCGAACTACCCACCTTCCTGAACATGTAATTGTCCAGATTTTGGCAGAAAGATTTCAGGCAGCTGATTGTTTTAATGGCATTATTATTGATGGCCTTAAATCATGGTTTTGTCCTACAATTTCAACGTCGGCTATGTATATTTTAAAAGCATTTAACAATCGAAAATATTTGTATATAGTGTCTTTGAAAAGGGATTTTGAATCTTTACAGGCTTATGAAAATAACAAAAAACGTGAAGCAGAATTAGCAGATATTGAATATGAAAGACTAACTCGTCAAGCTATACATGATCTATCTGAAGATTGTTATGATAATCTTACAGATGACCAAAAGTCCATTATAGATAACAAACAACTTGCAATAAACAAAGAAAGATTACGCCTAGAGCATGAGAAGCTAGAGAGGGAGAAAAAACAAAGAGAATTAGAAGCACTGATTAAAGCTCAAAAACTGGAAGAGGAAAGACTGGCAAAGAAACGAGGCAAAAAGGTTGCTTTATCTAGTAAGCCTCGTGGTACTGGTGAAGAAGCTATTGCTGAGCAAAGGAAAGGAAAGCATGATGATGATCATGAGAACATTAAGAGGAAAAAGGGCAACAAAACATTTACAACTGATGTCGTTGAAGAAGTTGAAGAACCGCAGCTTACAGAATCTGAAATACACTTACATCAACTCTATAAGGAGTTTAATACAGGTTTTAAAGAAATAATGAAAGTTTCTGATCGCTGGAATAGGGTAGAGTTGTCTGTTAACCGACCATTGACTCCAGTCGAGTACAGACAGCCGGATGATACTAATAAATTTTCAAAGAAAAAAGGAAAGGTAAAGGGTAAGGCTGTTGAACATGATATTGACAAAGGCAAGGACAGTAAAGAACTTAAGGATAGTTTGCCAATAGATAATCCAACAGAGACTCCTACAGACGGTGAAAGACCTGATGATGGTGATGGTTTTGTAAACATTGGGATTCCACATATAGTAGTTAACATGAATAATTCATGTGCAGATATAATTTCTAAATTCTTTGAAACCAATCTGCTGCCTGATTCTGATGAAGTTTTGGAGGGCTTGGGATTAGGTCCCGATGGCCCACCAGTACCCCCTCCAGCAACTTTCAGTATGGTCCCATTTCCTGTGAAACGTACAATGTCAGACATTGCTGAAAGTAGCAAGTTTACATTTGTTGCTGCACACAGTAATGATTTAAACATATATCCAGGAGCTAAACAGCCTCCTACTCCAGAACCAGAATTTGAAGAAAATCGTTCAGTAACAGCTACACCTCCAAAGTCAAAAGGAAAACGTCAGGAAAAGCGTGCTCACTCTGTGACAAAGGATAAAAAACCACGGCGAAGTTCTTCCATTGTAACCAGTGCTTCTAAGAAAGAACCCGAGATTGATGAGCCGCCTGTGGAAATACATCAACGTGATATACATGATGGGAAGCCGAAGCCACTTCAATACTACAGGTGGATAGTTAATGCTGATTCAGAAATTTCTCTTAAATTGCATTTCTCATCCATTGAAAGAGGCACATTTGATCAAACATATAATTTTGAATTAGTTGGAACAAGACGTAAATATCAGTTGCATTCCAGGGGTATTTGTTCATTTCCAAATATCAGCACAGAACCAAGAGTGCTCTACCCTGCAAGGAAAAGAACACAAAAGGAAGGCGATATAGTTAAAAAGAAATTTATTGGAGACACAAATACATTTGAGTTTGGGCCCTTAATAATCGGGAAGAGTCGAGATAAGTATATTGATGGTGTATTTCCAGAAAATGTGGCTAATTTGACAATATTTAACAACTCTCCTCTGCTTTCAGAGATTACATTTTGTTTCAAGAATGACACTAACTCAACAACTTTTATGTTACATCCTGTAAGTATGTTAATTCCAAGTAATGAAAGAACGGAATTGAAAGTTTGGGCATATCCAAAAACGGTTGGTAGATTCACAGATGAAATTATAGGCTGCATTCGTGATAACCCAGAACCAGTAGTCATTTCGATTTCTTGTGATGGTGTTCAGCCACGATTGGAATTGCCATCCAAGATTATAAACTTTGAAAAAGTTCTGATCCACAGACGAGAAACCAAGACTCTTATATTTCGGAATGTCACATTATTGCCAGTTGGTTGGAAATTAATTGGAGTGGATCAGATGCGTGATGAGTTTTCTTTAGATCATGAGCAGGGAGTGGTCGAACCTCTTTCAGATTTTACTCTGAATGCACATTATAGGTCTACCAAACCAGCCATTATAAAACGAAACTTGAAATTAGAGGTGTTTGATACTGAGAGAATTTTGGGTACAATTCAGACCGAAACGTTGCAGATAATTGGTGAGGCATATGATGTTTCTGTAGACATACAATTTAATAAGACACCAGATGGTTGTTTAGATTTTGGTACTATAAAAGTTGGAGATGAGGCGAAGAACACTCTTACTATAAAAAACAAGGGAAAATATGAAGTTATGTATCATTTACATGTTATACCTGGTGGGAAGCAATGGCCCGATCTTCGCAAGGTTTTCAATGTGTCTCCTGCGAAAGCAACATTAAATCCAGCAGACAGGCCATTAACAATTACTATTAGTTTTCATTCAATAAATGAGCTTCTCTTTTCCAATGATCCCATTCTTCAATGCACTATAATAGAACCCAGCATAAATGGTGGTGTAGAAATAGCACGAATACCAATAAAAATTAGCGCCAAATCAGTCTTTAGTAAATATCAAATTAGTCCTCTAAGTGATATTAACTTTGGACCTGTTCAATTACATACAAAGTTACAAAAAACACTTACTATTGAGAACAAGGGGTGTTTCGAATTTAAATATTTGATTACCAGAGTTCAGAAAGAGGATATTCATAAGGATGACAAAAAACGAAACTTAAAGTCTGATACCACTAAAACCAAAAGCCAATCCAAATCAGCAACTGGCAAAACAAAACGATCTGAAACTGGAAGTCGTGCGGAGGGTCCAGGTCCGGTTCAAACTCGTCTTATTTTAGATACGTTTACCATTTACCCAGCTCATGGAACAGTGGTACCTGGAAATACCCAGCAGATACAGATTGAATTCTCAGCTGATCAGTCTGGTGAATGTTTGGAGAACCTGATGATTGATATCCTAGATCGTGATCCCGCTGATAATGCGAAAGGCATTCCCTACAAACTATTAGCTGAATCCTTTGTACCTGGAATCAATGTTTCTGATTATGGTTTGATATATGACGAGCATATGCTATGCACAAATTTCAGTGCTTGGATAGCCAGCCAGTCTACTGCGCTGCAATCAAAGACTAATGATTTGAGTGATGCAGAAAATGTCTCCACTGTTTTTCTTCTAGAGGAAAATCGTTTCATGTTTACAAATATTATAGTTGGATATTCTGCTACTGCTCGATTTCGCATATCAAACCCGTATAAAGTTCCTGTTGATGTGGCATTTGTTATAAAGAATCAAAATATCCCAGGTATCAGAGAAGGGGCGAAGTCGTCTCGACAACAACAGGTCGCATCACAAGATGCTTTTGATTTGCAGCCTTCAAGAGCTAATATATCAGCACATAGCCATATATATGTAACTGTGACCTTTTCACCTTCAATTATAATGAACTATAATGCTACTTTTGAAACAAGTATTGAAGGTATTTCCACCTCTTTGCAAAAATCACGAAATCTTACTTTCAACATATCTGGGGAAGGGAGCATGCCTAGAGTTAAGGTTGTTAACCCAACAACAAGGACTTCACAAAGTGCACCTCTCTTGAGGTACTCAAAACTTGCTATTGGTCGGAATGAATCGCATATTGTAACATTGGAAAATATTGGACAGTTACCTTCTAAAATATCCTTGGATATATTTGATGAGGATTCAGCTTTTCGAATAATTTTGCCTGATACAATTCGCTCTTTAGAAACAAGCGTTAGTCAACATTGTGCCGTTTTCCAGTTATCAAGTGGAACTCAGATAACATTTAATGTCATTTTTGAACCCAAGAATGTTGGAAAATATCATGCTAAAATAAAGGTATCTGTTGAAGATAATTTCTTTGAGGATGTGGAGATACTGTGTTTGGGAGATGCATTTGATGATGTTCTCCTTATTGAGGAAATACATCTTCCCATAAATTTTGCATTGC
The DNA here is from genome assembly GCA_032718475.1 of Nemertoderma westbladi. Classification (NCBI taxonomy): domain Eukaryota; kingdom Metazoa; phylum Xenacoelomorpha; order Nemertodermatida; family Nemertodermatidae; genus Nemertoderma; species Nemertoderma westbladi. The sequence goes on from JAUCBJ010001333.1 coordinate 36,576, forward strand.
CACAAGAAAATGAAGATGTTTTAAAGATTACTTCAGACATAGAGGCACTCCCATCCAATTTTTTAAATTTTGGCATGGTGTATTTCAATTCAGTAATGCAAGCCACTTTTACCATTTCCAATACCTCTGATAAAAACTTTAAATTTTCTGCACCTTCATTATCATATTTGACTTTTTCTCCAAGTATTGGACATTTACATTCACATTGCAGGAAGGATATAACTGTAACTGTCAACTACAACAAACCCATAAACCTGAGATATGAAGCTATCCCCTTTGATTTTATTGAATTAGAATATGACCAGCCCTTGGACGAAGTTGAAGACTGGGACGACAGAAAGTGTGTTGTGAAATGGATAGATATTGATGTGCCCGCTGAGCCTTCTGTAGCCAGTAAAACATCATCAAGGAAAAAAGTTGCAATTGAGAAACAAAAAGTGGATGTTTCGAATACTGCACTTGCTGTTAAGAGACCCACTAAAAGGAAGGTGTTGGAGATTGATCAAGAACCAAAACACAACACTGCTGAAGATACCCGAAGAGATTTGGATTTATCAATTTCCTTGCTTATGGATTACTGTAAATATAGACTGAGGGCTGAGTCCAGCATTCAGTTTAAAGATACTCTCATGTTTATGACTCGAGTTTACGAGTTTGATATGGAGAATATTGGGTCAATGGTTATTGATTATACTTGGACAGTTGTATTAGACAAGTTAAAATATAAACGTTGCGAAAGCAGTGCCGAGTCTATTAATACATTAACGCCGCGGACAGTGCAATTTAATCATCCCCCAATAACCCCAAGGCTGGAACCAATGTCATCTAAGATTCAAACTCTGCCAACATCTCGAGCGCAATCGTCCTGTTCATCAGTAAAGGACCTTTCACTATGTCAAGATGAATACCCGATATCAGAAGAACACATATCTGAAATACAATCTCCTTTTACCATTGAGCCCGAATATGGTTTTATTGGGCCTGGAAAGAAACAACGATTTAAGTTAATGTTCTCACCAGTTGATGTTACTGAATATTCCGCACAGCTATTGTGTTCCATACCAAATCTTGAAGTTGGTGATCAGCAACCAATGATATCATTAAAAGCACTTTCCCTGTTACCGTATTGCCATTTTCAATTAGAAGAATCGGATTATTTGGATGGGCGTCGTGATCCTGAGTTACGTGGCCCTAATGAGCAACCTTTGGATTGTAACACTCGAGTTATAGAGTTCAAATGTGTTGGCGTTGGTCAAACAGTTGTACGAACTTTTAACATTAGAAATCCTTGTAAATATCCATTAAAATTTGTTTGGAATCACACTGACGGACAGAAGTCTCAAGTTCATTTTCGCTGTCTCACTGCGAATGGTACAATAGGACCTGGAAAAGAACAAGCTGTTAGCTTGGAATTTCAGTCGTCCATTATTGGAATTGTGGAATCCTTTTGGATGTTCAGAATAATTGCTCATGGAATTGATGTACCGTTTCTTTTAGTTGGTGACACTATTGAACCTTTAATCGCATTTGATCGTTTGTATTTAAATTTCAAGAATCTGCTTGTGGGCAGAAAATTCTCAGAAACAATATACATCACAAACAGTGAAGACACGCCTTTTAATTTCTCATTTGATCAAGATACCTTGTATTCTGCGGCCCATGATGTCCAAATCGAGGCACTACCTCTGAAGGGAACAGTTTTACCGAGATCCAAGTTCGCCGTAGAACTTTATTTGACGACGATCAGGGATGAAGAAGTGATATTTCATGTCAAAGCAAAAGTTCAACACAAACCATCGCCACTGAGGATCACTGTGAAAGCCCAGGGTTATTCACTAACTTCACAATTGCTTATAGTGGATGGAGATAATACCATTGAATTAGGCCACAATTCCATTGAGGAACTCAATCTTGGTAAAGTGGAAGTGAAGGACAATGTTTTTAGGTATTTTCAGATCGTCAACACTTGTCCTTATACACTCACATACAATTGGTCCATAGATAATGCTCCTAAAGGGATCACTATGACACCAATGAGTGGATTCGTTACCGCAGACAAACATACTCAGTGTGAATTAAATTTTATTCCAACTAAAGTTTGCGAACTCAATGGCTCCAATTTGAAACTTGCTATAGTTAACGGGCCTGTTTATCATATAGCATTAATTGGCCAATCTGTGGCACCTTTGCTGAAATTGTCTTTCTCTAAGTATGATTTTGGTTTTACATTTGTTTATCAAGCGGGCATGAAGGTGAAGTCTAAGGAATTGGAGATAACAAACAGCGACGATAAGGACATAAGTATTGAATGTCTCTCCACTGAGAGTGATTATTTGAAGTTTAAATTCGAACCAATATTACTTTCCCCTGGCAAAAGTGTAAAAATGTTGTTAAAGTTCTACCCTCGGCAACCAATACGGTATTGTGAAACATTGTCATTTTTGGTTAATGGATTGACTGCAATTGATGTCCAAGTGTCTGGCAGTGGCTGTAAGTTCGCGGTAGAAATAGCTAATGGCAAACAGCGGTTGCGCAATATAGGAACTCTTAGAACAGGTCAAATATCTACACGTTCCCTGTCAATAGTCAATAGGTCGCCAACACCTGCTAGTTTTAATTTAATTTGCACCCCAGTTACCCAAGGTCTGTTAGCACCCGGGGTGTTAAACATTGCACCAAGTAGGGTTAATATTCCTGCGAAGGGAGGGGTGGCAGAGGTGCAGATACGATTCGCACCTAAATCCAGGATCGTTCAATTTGTTGAAGAAGTAATGCTCGAGATGGAGGATAATTACACAACGCCTCTGTTCGCCGTGACTGGGGCCTGTCAAGGAATCGAAGTCTCTTTGGATACATCGAGTATAGCGTTTGGTCCAGTGATGTTGCGCTCTCAATGTTCTAGAAAACTATTGATCTCAAATTCTGGAGATATGGGTACCGCTTTCCACTGGAACCCCGCCAATTTCGCTCCAGATTTCTCGATGTCGCCCAGCAACGGGTATCTTTCTCCAGGAATGAGTGTAACATTGCGGGTGATGTTCCACCCAGTTCGTGAGAACGCTGACATTCGATATGAGAACTTATACTGCGCGATAGAGGGCGCTAAACCTTTACATCTCATGTTAACAGGAATGTGTATTGGACATCCACCTGTGCGAGAAGTGTTATCCTTCACTACAAACGTTCGCGATCCTATTATACGTAAAGTTAACATAACCAATACGAGTGTCCACGGCATAAAACCGTGGCTTCTCCAGCCTGTCATAGAAGGCGAGTATTTCTCTGGTGACGATACAATATCTATAGCAACAGGAGAAACTGAAACTTACGAGATCACCTACTTACCATTGGAGATGACAAAGCAAGACAAACCGCATTCTGGTTCGTTGTTCGTGCCACTGCCCACGGGAACCGGGTTGCTATACCAACTGGTCGGATTATCTGGCGAACCGAAACCAATAGCAACTGTAGTTAGGGACATCCCTTGCAAGACCGCTTACGTAGAGGTACTTCAGGTGCCTAACTGGTTGACCAATCGGCAACGTTTTAAGGTTGTTCGTGAACTCATTAAGCCTGAACGGTTGGAGCAGACTGTTAAACTTGAAGGCCTGGAGCACATACAGGTGCCAGCTCTCGGAGAAGCCAAATACAACTTGTCCTTCTTCTCATATCGTGAAACTTCACTTCATTTCAAGTTATTTTTTGTCAATGAGAGTAATGGGGAGTATTGTTTCTATGTTATCACCCTGCATGCTACACCACCTGGTGTGCTTGAAGCCTTTGAAATTCAGTGTCCAGTGAGAAAAACTAAAACACAAACTATATCGTTGGAGAACCCAACTGCCTCAACAGTAACTTTTAATTGTCAGACACCCCTTCAGGAAGTTATGCTCCCGTCTTCATTTCAAATCCCGGCCATGACGTCCGTTCCATTAACCGTCGAATTCCAACCACTTCGAGTGGTGGAACAGGTCGGGAAGTTGTACCTGAACTGCAACGAACTCGGACTCTATACCTACCAGCTGAGTCTACAAGGTACCGCTCCAGCCAATGAGAAAGCGACGCACTTCCGGTGCGGACTTGGTTCCTCGCAATCTCAACAGGTTCACTTCCACAACTTATTTAAGAGCAAAACTGAATTTTCCTGTAAAGTCTTGCAGCAAAATCCGAACGATAAACCGGAATTTCTTGTTGATAAAACGGTGACGGGAGCTGGAAGTAGCGGGGCTAGTGGAACCGAGATCTCGTTGGATGTTCTATACGAACCAACCATGAAAGGAAACACTCGGGCCCATCTATTGGTCCAATCACCTCAGGCGGGGGATTTTAATTTCGCTTTATTCGGGATTTGTACCGAATCTCCACCGCAAGGCCCTTTCCTAGTAAAACTCGGACATACGACCGCGGTCCCGGTAAAGAACATATTCCACTCGACGCAGCACTTTACCTTTACAACTCAACCCGATTGCTTCGCCGTGAAGGGAAGCAGCGCCGAAGGTATCAGAGCCAAAAAAATTCATTACGTGAACATTTCATTCGATTCCACCGATAGAACTGCGACGAAGCTCGGGACTCTCACGGCTACCTGCGCCAAGTCCACCGACATTGGGGGGGACGTAGTAACCTGGGTCTACTACCTCAAAGGCGTCGTCGATAAATAACTTAGTTTGTTCTTTTATTTTGGAAATATGAGGCATATAGTGTGGGAAATGCGGATAAAACAAATAGTCGCGAAGTTGTTGCTCGGGTGTTGGGGCCTTCAACATTATGCTGCAACAAAAACATCCAGCCTAAATTAACAAACAATCTACCAAATTTAATCATTCCGTCTAGTCTTAGGTTAATAATGATTATTGCAACCATTGAACGTGATAATTAATTAAATAATATATATACTGAAATGTACCCATTTACTAAATAAATTATATTTATTTTACTTTCGGTTTTATACTGTGCTGTTAGTCCGTTTTCCACATTTAGTTTCCTGTAAATATTTTATTAATTTGTATCATACCGGTTTGGTTTCTTATTAAATAATTGTTTGATTATATTACTACGTTATTATTCTGACATTCCCTCATTATAATTTTTTAATTTGTATAAGTTTGAAGTTCTTGCACGTATCAAAAACATGACATGAAAAAAATAAGAAAAAATTATTAAGATTGTGCAGATAATAACCAAATGTGCATTGGCTTCCACGTGGGATCGAACTGGTGACTTTTAGGTTGGGATTCTAGGGTCTCACCATTCCCATGGCAGCGAACCTTTATTATGTTTGATATGATAATACCAACAGATGCACAGTAGATAATTAAATAGTCATTTGCCACTAAATATATCTCAACTATAATAGTCATTTAACCAAGGATAAATTAATTTTCCGCTATAGAGATATTGAATGCTGAGGTCAAACAAGCATCAAACGCGATATCATAGAGAGTGTAAGACTAATTCAGCGATAATTATTGTTAATATCCACCCAGCTATAGGGCTGAAGTTACTGCATAGCTTGACACGTTCGTGGAGCCTTCGCGCAGCACAAGGCTGCATATGCACGAAGTTAGGTTTAATTTCATCAATGATTGACCGCTACTAACTAGTGCTATTTAAATTAAATGTGACAATTTTAGTTTTACAATACTCGCATCATTCATTAGCCTCGTTGCGCTCACCCTGTTTTGTCCCAAAATATTTTTCTAAAACGATGACTGACGACCTTTATAACTATGCATAACTCAATTTATAACTGATGATTTATGGCAGATGGATACTCGTATCCTCTGAAAAACTCATTGCGTTCGTCCTGTACAAGATGGTCACCAAATATTTCTTGCAACATTCCATTATCAGTACTAAACAAAATGTTACATACTAAACCACGGGGTTTACGAGTAGTGTAAACAATACTCGTTATATAGGAGCATAGTCAACACAGACTCGTCTTCCTTACAACCATCGTTGCACTCGTCCTGTACATCTGGTCGCCAAATAACTAGCATAAAACATTCTACTACCACCGGTACGGATCAAAATGACATGTCGTCCAATATGCAAAATCAGGTTGTTTACGAGTATAGTTAACACAATACAAATCTTATCCTTCATTATCCTCGTTGCGCTCGTCTTAAAGGCCCCACGCAAATTTTATTTGGAAAATTTGTAAAATTTTGCCAAAAAACATGTATACCATGTTTGGTTTAATTTTATCCAAATTTTCAAATTTCCAATTTCCAATTCAACGACAGACAAGACAACTCGTTAATGGTACCCCATTGCTAAGGCTTCGCTCACTTCGTGGCTCGCCCCACAGTTCAAATTATAGATTGTTTCGAAAGTTACACAACCTCCACTTCGCACTCTTTTTAGTGGTCTAACTAAGCATGTAGTCGTGCTCATTCAATATACAATGTCCTTCTATCATCATACGAAAATTCATAGCATTTGTTTTTTTTTATGAGAAAAATAGAAGAAGGGGGGGGGGGGGGGGGGGGTTCGGAAAGATAATAATTGTGTATAAGATATATGAATTCCACATTTATATAAATTATATTTTACATCGCAGGTATTAAAGACCGCCAACAACATTCAGCCTCAATTATCACAAACAATCCCAGCCAATCATTACTCGAGTAACGAGCCTTCTGGAGCCAGTGATGCAGGTATAAATTATATTATTTTATCTATAAAAAATTACTTTTTTGTACTAAAATTGGTCGAAAACAACACGAGAAAGTACCGTACTGCTTCCACGCAATATTATCACTTTCTATTGATAAATTTGTGATGAAAGTAAAAGTTAGCTCAGAGCGTAGGAGCTGTGTTTTTATTATTAATAAATATCATAAATATTTAAAACTTATTTATTAAATTTTTCATTAATGTACATATTTTATTTTGCACTCCGTTTTACTTATTACATCAGTTACCCACCGCATAATAATTAGGCAGTTTTAATTAAATTTTAGATATATTACTGCGATACTTATTTTAAAGTTCGTCAATCATGCAACAAATTAATATTAATATTTACATTTCACACCTTTATTATGTTTTTATGTATATATTTATTTTATTTTAAACAATATTTCATTTAACATTAGTCTATCAGTTTTATATATTACATATTTGAATAGTCCATATGGGATTAATTCAGTATGTAAGAAAGAATCCACTAATTTAATATAATTATATATGAAACAGCAAAAATTATAACAATTACTGTAATTTAAATACACTTTAGTTATATTCACTTAAACACATATATATTAACTAAAGTACTGAGTTCAGCCATATTGCGTGGCGATTTCGTTGCCACGCAGCCCGGCTCCATCTCCGAAACCTAGACCCCGCCAAGATCGCCGTCCTCCGCGGAGACACAGGGAGCTAGACCGGAGAAGGGCGAATCGAAGGCGCCGTCTCACTCCACCCAGGACACTTGCGAGGCCCCTCTCGCGCATGCGGTCACGTTTAGCCACCAAGACCTCGGCAATGTTGCGTATCAAGATCTGGCCCTCTTGGCACCAGACACCATCGGTTCCTACGAGGGGGGAGAAGGACATCCTCCTTTCCTCACATACTGTATGGTAGTGGCGCTTTTTAAAGCGACCCCATTCATCCAGCAGAGGTTCGGTGGATCGGTTGTTGTGGACATAGGAGTGGGCGTCAGCGTGAATGACCGCGATGTCAAACGACGCCACCCTCTGTGGTGTCCATATTCCCCTGCCCGAACTCCCCCAACTTCGATCCCGGCGCTGTCTAGGTGGCCACGTGATAGGGTTACCTCCCGCTCTACACCCGATGGACCAATGGCAGACGAAAGAAGTTCACCAAACACTTCTTGAACCTCATCATGTCGTTTCACGATGAGCCCGCCTGACTTACAGCTCAGAGCGTGGGTTGTAGAAAACTCGCCTCCACAACCCTCACACCTTGCTGGAAGCCCGGGGGGGGGGGCAGGCCGTAACGTGGCGCGAGATTGTCGCGGAATTCCTCAGCGCTGAGGTCTGTGTGATCGATAATCGAAGGCTGGGCAGTCAACCAACCCCCTGTACGGTTGTGCACCGTGCGATCGTATTGGATTGCTTCCCGGGTGAGTATCTTCCTCATCAACAACGTGCCTTGACTCATCGTTGTCACTCTCTGACGACTTGGTAGTATCAAGCATCTCTACGTATAGCTGGGACTCACCAACCCCTGGCAAATCGCGGAGGTTGCGGATTAGTGGCAACACAGCACAGCCATATCCCATTATTGCCGCGGGGTCGCCCTGAGTCCAACCCTCGCGACTCCATAATGGTTGGTCGCACCCATGAACATAGAGGGCGGCATGACCGTTGTAGGAGTTGAAGAGGAATCGCGATGCACGGTGCCAAAGGACACGGCAATTCCACAGTGCAGTTGGACGACTGATGGAATTAAATGCGTTCTTCGCGTCCACTAGTAGCATTCCCTCAGACTCGACATCATTGAAGGCAATGTTCTTGGCATAAACTGCCCCCTCTATGCCTGCCTTCACACCAGCACAGAGTTGAGACCAGCACACATTAATTCAGTATTGTTATTGTTGTATTAATTATTGTGTTAAAATTAATTTAGATAATATCAATTATAATTTACCCCGATTGGGGGTGTATCTATAAAAAAAATAATTATTTTACTTTTTGCCGCGAAATTAATGCCATCGTAAGATTAAGAGTAAATATTAATTAGCCGTTCACATCTGGTAACAATATGTTTCAGTGACGGACAGTTTGCATCAGTTCCTAACGGCGGAGAACCTAGCCCGACGTGGGTTCACGGACGCCCAGATACTCGCCGCCATGGATATCGCAGCCCGACACAGAAGTCGGGGTACTACGGGTTTGTCCCTAGAGGAACAGAGAGTACTGGAGAGTATAGAACAGCTGAATCACCGGTTAAAAGGTAAATAACATTGAGACTCGTTATTGTAAATAAACTAGTCAGAATGTGCTGAGGTTTATATGCGGATAAGTTACTGGTCAGATATTTTATATTTTACATTTACCATCATTCTCAATCGGGTAAGACTCATCAATTATCAATCGTTTATGTTATTCAATTGTGTAAGAGTAAATTATACGTGAATGAATG